>CM052266.1:4541883-4646495 GCA_028455795.1 Lasioglossum marginatum | reverse complement strand
AACCTCCCATTTTCGGCTAACGGTAACGTTTTGGGACACCCTGTATACTTCGAATAGTATCAAACTATACTTCAATCATAAAAATCTCAAAAAATATCGATTATACTGCGTGTCACAACAGTCACAAAACGAGAAAACACACTGTTCGAAAGCTCAGCCCATCAGCAATCCAAAAAACGCTCATTTGGAAGACACGGAATATAAATATTAATGATCTATAATACAGATCCTACATTCCCTGACTTCCGAATTCTCGGATTGACTGTCAGATCCTCGATGTAGTCCATCGAGTAGAAAAATCGTGAAACTAATTCGAGAGGTGCGCTTTCAGAAGTGCGTCTACCTCAGCACCACTGTGCCGATGCTGGATCATCAGATCGTGATCTAGGAGCTTCCATTAACCTCAACAGTTCGTCATGTTTCCTGTCGTGTAACGAAACCTCCTCTCTTAGGACTTTCTAACTATAGAATGGGTGTCTAAATTACGATGTTGGATGGGTGGTACCTCGATTTGCGATTTTAACGTTCTCTCGCATAGATGGTTCTCTCCCGGAGTAACACGAGATTCGATTTTCGCGACTGTTGATTGGGCGCGTTGGCCAACTCGCCGGAATCACCGAGTTGCCGCTGAATTGGCCCGTTTGATTAAATTTAATTAATTCGTGTCACGGATAGCGATCCGTTCCCCGAGCGTCATGATCCCTAGAAACGAGATCAATCGGACGCCACAAGGTTGTCCTTCCTCACGGACCAATCGTGAAACCCTTCCTTCGATCCCGAACTTTCAGAGTTAAAAGTCTGCGAAATTTTGGCAACCTAGGCCTAGTAATCTGCGAGATATTGAAAGCGACGCGACGCAACTTGATAATTAATAGCTCGCAAATTAATCGATTCAGGCGAATGAAATTTTGTAGAACATGAGCTCTTAAAGTGTAGAATGAAGCCAGCGGAATTAAAAAACATCGGTGGACAGGGAGTAATGTTATCTTACGCGTTTAGGGCAACAGGGAAAAATTTATCAAACGGTGCCGTTACCACGAATTTTCGAAATTGAAATCGTGCTTCATTTGGAACGAAACTGGAAATGTTTCTGCAACTTACGGGGCTTGTTCTGTGTCTTCAAGAGTAACATTCTGCACAAATTTCAACTATATAGATAGGATTGTTTGCAAGGTATCAGAATCAAGGTGCCGGGTATACCCATTTCGCGCGGGTTTCATAATTAATAGCTGGCGAATTAATTGATCTAGGCGGCTGAACTTTTGCAGAGTGTAAGTTTATAGACTACGAATAGAATGAACTCGGTAAGAGAGAGAGAGTTTGAGAAAGATCGGTGAACACGTTGGAATTCGGGCATTGTGTCATCGCAAATTTTCGAGATTGACGCTCAACTTTTTACAGGTAGAAATTTTTAAAACTTACACGAATTGTTCTGCATCTTGAGAACCAACATCCTGCAAAATTTCGACCGTGTAAACTTTACTTTACCGGACTCAAAATTTGTGCCTTTCTCCTATAAATTATTATGTATTTGGTATGTAATCCAGTACCCGGGGACCTTGCAGATCAAAGTTTCGATCCTGTAGGATCAATGATTCAGGAGTTATGCTTGCTTAAAGTTGAGCAATCTGCAATGTTTTTGACAGATAAGGGCGCCGCCATATTGGTATGTAGTGACGATCGCGAGCCGCTTACCGAGCAGAACCGCTAGATGACAGCACGGGCACACAGTAATATCGCTAACATAGAGAAAATATCTCAGAAAATGTTTGACAGGAAATATCGTGGAAAATATTTATAAAAACCTAATACCTAAGTCCCAGACCTAATCCAAACCTAACCCAGACCAGTTAAAACGCAACATCGTGGCCATGTCTTCCAAAATTCAAACAACAATCGCAATACCCGCTCTATATTACCAGCATTAACGCGTGCACGTGCTGCCATCTAGCGGTTCTGATCGGCAAGCGGCGCGCGATCAGTCATTACAAACCAATATGGCGGCGCCCTTATCTGTTAAAAACATTGCAGATTGCTCAACTTTAAGCAAGCATAACTCCTGAACCATTGATCCTACAGGATCGAAACTTCGGTCTGCAGGATCCCCGGATACAAATCTGCTGGATTACATACCAAATACATAATAATTTATAGGAGAAAGGCACAAATGTTGAGTCCGGTAAACTAAAGAGCACCCTTTCGACCGGCTAGTTCAAGTAATTTGATTATTCGGAACACCTGATTTTGCAAAACATTGAACAAAAATAATATTTCATAAATTATATTTAATCTAGCTCTCTGAAATGTTGCAGAGTGTATATTCGAAGGATCGAGAATAAACCCGGCGAGTTCGAACGAAATCGATAAACCGGTGGCGGATCAGCACGCTATTTTCTGCGGAACGCACATTAATGAACGCGTTTTGACAATGCGGAAAAATTGATGAAGCGGCATGACGTCATCGCACATAAACGGATTACGCGAACAGGGGGATTCTCCCCGAGGCAAGTTCCCGGCATCGCGTCGAAGCGCGAATTATGAATTATTAACAAAAAAAAGAAAAAAGCTAGAGAGAGGAGCCGTTCCGATTTTTCGGGCGTGCGAATCGGATCACGCTGTTGACCCACCGCGGCCGGTTCCGCGTAAACCAATTTGCCGGCGGATTAATTCGAACGCGATTGCCTCTCGCCTGCGCCGAGACTCGAATTCACAATTTCCTTGGGATTTTTGTTTGAATGCTCGGGAATACGGTAATGGACGTGGAGGTCTCCAAACGTCGCGCAACGGCTCGCGGAATTTTCATTTCGTAAAAGTAGCAGGTGTTACCGCGCGAATTCAAGCCGTAGATATCTTGCGGAGAGCAGATTTCAAGCTGAAACTGCTTGCCGCTGCTTTCGCGTTAGGAGAAACGAATGGCTGGACTGCGGATCTTCATGCGAAAACTTCGAAATACTGTGGAACACGTACCATCTCACAGTGGCTGATATAATAGTTTATGAAGATTTTAGCACTATTTGGAACTTCAAGGATATAACAATGTAGGTCGTTGGACTCATTTGACAGCAGCTAAGGTGAAATGCCCTATGCCAGGACAGCATTTTTTGCTACCTTTAATTTGATCAGTTTAGATAAACAAAAATAATTTTTTAAGAGTTTTAACATAAAATTCAGATTTTGTAAAGTAATTTAAAATCCCAAAATCTATAAACTATAAAAATTCACTTGTCCAGATCTAGGCATCACTTTTGGCTTCTCCACACTTAGGGCATTTCGCCTTACAATATTATCAAGTCAAAAATATACATTGATCTTTCAAAATTAAAGGTGCCCTTGATTGTTTAAAATAAACATAAACATATTTAAAAATAAACATATTTTTAAAAATCTTTTGTATTGAAATTTGTAGACCGCTAAATGTTAATTAACTTTTGTTTAAAACATTTTTTAGTCTCATTATCGGAACTGTCTGAAAAATCATGTTCAGTTTTACAATAAACAATAATCCATAATGATATTCACTAAATGTTCATATTCAAATGTCTGTTCTAATTATAATTTTTATTAAATTTCAAGTTCAAGTCGTTTGGATCACTTTTAAGGAAAGTTATTGCATTCTAGAGATATATTTTAAAAAATCGACATAAGAAATTTTTCCCTATTTCAAATTTTTAAAGAAGTGCATTATGAAAATAGATTGCCTAAAGATTCGCAGTCTACAGATGACAGGCATCAACTTCCAAATCCCATCCCTTTAATTAATGAAATCCCTGAACATATAACAGAGTAGATTTTATCATTACAGTTTTATCGTCTTCGAAACTGGAAAGTCGTTTTTATGCAATTAAGTTGGAAACTTGTTTATGTGGACACGATTTCACTGAAAGAAAGTAGATTAGTTAGAGGTGAACGATCAGATAGCAAGAAACTGCCGATCAGGCTGGTTTCCATGCAATTTTCAACGATATATATGATCATCGTTTGATAATCAGTAGAACGGTGGTGGAGGAGAGGGTCGAGGAAAAAGTTTGTCAGAATCCTCATCCTTCCTTCGCGCAATTAAAAAGAATTCGTTGACAGAGCAGAGTGGATGGCTTTAAAGATGAGTCGATAGGAAGTGTAGGAGTGGAGTGTAAATATTATATGGACGGAGAGAGGAAAGAAAATATACAGTAGAGGAAGAAATAAATAAGTGAAGACCGAATAAATATATGGTGAAAGAAAGGGTAGGGAATGTAGGGAGTGTAGAAAGTAGAAAAGTAGATCAAGTGAAAGAGCATATGAGCAGAGAAGAAAAGAGAAAATATTTAAGAGTGGTAAAAATAGGCAGTAGAAAAAGAAGCAAGAAAGAGTATAGCGTGGGAGTATTAGAATAAAAAAGAAGGGGAAAATATACGCGTAGAAATAGAAAAATATGTAACAGTATTCAGCACCGAAAGTAAAAAATATATTTGAGTAGAACGTGAGACAGTGAGTAGAGAGAAAGTGGCAGTGAGATAGTGGCAAAGAGAAAATAGTATAATATATGCATAGAGATAAAGAAAAATTGCTAAGCGTAGCAAAAGTAGACGGTAGAAACAAAAGCGAGAAAAAGTAGAGCAAGAGAGTATAAATAATTGAGAGAAAGCATATAAATAGAAAGAGGAAGCAATATAAGAACAGAAAATAAACAGAGACCGAAGAAAGAAGGATAAAAGGCAAGAATGAGCACGGTACTGCGAGTGAACAGCCAAAAATATAGGAAAGTAAGGGGAGATAATGATATCGTTCGAATCCCCACCGAGTCCCCAGAGCGAAAACCCAACCACTCTGCCCGGCAGACAATAAATTCTAGTATCGAACAAATCCGTCGAGCACGAATCGTGTCTGAAGGTCGTGAAGTGGTTCGCATTCAAACAAGTCCAAGAAACAAGGTGTGGAGGAGGAACAGTGCCAAGAAACGAGTAACAGAGAATCGAATCAACAACATGTCCCAAAAAAGAATGTCTAATCCGAACTTGCAGGCTTTCTCGGTACAATTGAATAGTGGGGGGCAAATGGGGAGCGTAACCATTAAAGAAAAGGCAGATACAAAGAAACAGTTTAGACGGTTGAGCCTTACCTTGGACGGACGAGAACTGTTTCTACAGGAAGAGACCACACACAACGGGTGACGACTTATGGTACATAATTTACAGTCGTATATACAGTGTACGTAATCTGGCGATAGAAAACTTCCGAGGAGGCATATTTTAATCGTTTTCGACGACTTCTGATGTTAGCATCCCAAGATTTTCGCTCTCAAGTTATGGAGACGTGCAATTAGATATCGTTCATAATCTTATATCGAAGTCGACATATCCTGGCATTTTGTTAAAAATAAAATTAAAAATTCTGCGAGACATTCATAATTGGACCTCATCGAGCTTTCTCAAACCCTTCACTACACAATTTAATCCTTGAATACCTTATATACTGTATTTACATTTTTATATAAAGTGAAATTATAATGTCCTTCATTAAGCAGTCTACAAGTTATCAAATGTAGTAAAACCTTGTCAAACTCTATCACTTATTATTCTCTATACCTTATTACACAGCATTTAATTCAAATTAAAAATTGAAATAAAAATTTGTATTCTTCACTGACATGTAACAGAATTTCGTCAAACTCCCTCAAACCTTCCACTACAGAATTCGAGCATTATACAGTTTGAAATTCCGAATAAAAGGTAAAATGGAAACCCGGTTCTTTCTCTACGTATTTTACCAGCTACCGAGTGTACCAAAACTTCATCAAACTCTCGCAAACCTTCCCAACCTGTGACACAATTTAAATATACGTAGATGTTGATTACACAGTGTGAAATTGAAATTACAAATTAAATAAAAAATTTGTGTGGTTCTCTGAGCAATCTACAGGGTACCAAATGAAATAAAACCTTGTCAAACTCCCCCAAACCGAGATAAACATCGCCAACGAAAGAAATATTACTGAATCGGAAAATCCGAATACCAGAAACAACTACAACACGCTGATTTCAGGAACGCATACTCAATTTCCTAGGTACACGCCACCACCACTGGGAGTTTGTTCCGAACCAGTTCAAATCAGTGCCTAACAGTCCTCCGAGCGTTTGTGGATGCTAACATCGCGTCGTTTTGCCGGTAAACGAGCAATTAACAGGCCGCTACGGGCCGGCCGTAAAAATTGACAAACGATAGCCTGTCTCGCCGCGACGTTTACAGCCGTGCTCCATTGGCGTCTTACCTGTTGAACGGTAATTAATTTCACGATGTTGTTGAATGATGTCGATGCGAACAGGCTGGCCCGATAATTATGGCCTAACCGAACGCTCGAAAATAATCAGGTGAACCGGCTTCTGAACCAGGTGTCTCTTCCATCGAAACGCGCGTACATTCGTTCCGTTATCACGCCGATCGATTAATCATACCACTGGCCGTAAACGAGGCGGATAGACAGACTGCTACCACTCCGATTAATCCTCTCGGTTGACCGGGTCTAAATTCCTCCGGAATAATTCATTCTCGCGAACAATAGGGACAGGGGGCGCAGAGGAGGCCTCGAATTTCAACGTGACACGATCGCGATCGATACCTCTCTTCAGTGATTAATTATCGCCGAGCTGTTGCTTCGACCTTTAATGACCCATGGAAGCGGCCGACGCGACGGTTCGGTTTGCCGATGAGAATTTATTATTTAAACCATTTGAGTGGCTCTGTGGCCGCCGAGAGCGATTCTGAATTTGTTGTTAATCAATGATTTGAAGAGGTAAAATTTTGAAAACATGCAATACTAAGGTGGCTCTTATTTTCGACCTTCCAATTTCTTTTACGGCACCCCCAGGGTTGTTCCAAATAATTAAAACAAAATCTGTGCAAAGTTTCAGCTCGATCGAATAACGGGTAAACGTGCCCCAAGACTCTTAAACATTAAAATAATTAATTTAAAGCTCATCAAATCGTTCTTCTCGAACATCTTTTAAATTATCATATTTACCGCGTTGAAAAATATAAATCTTAAACTTTGCACATTTTCTTTTAATTATTTGGTACAATCCCTGGGGGTGCCGTAAAAGAAATCCAGAAGTCGAAAATAAGAGCCACCCTATTGTGATACCTTAAACCTTCTTTGTTATTATTTTTGATTTCGTTAAGATATGCTCAATTAAAATTTAATTTCAATGAGGTAGTTGTGAGCCTAGACACTAAGCCTTATTGTAACATAATCATATATTGTATAATTTGTAATGTATATGCTATATAAACCTTATATGGTTTAAAGCAATAAATAAATACTAATAATAATAACTTTCTTTCTTTCTTATTTTAGTTTAGTTTAGTGTCTACTTGACACTTTCATTATTGACCATGTCCTTTCACCGCTTCCAATGGGTCAACAGAGCAGTCATGAATCTTCTTTACAGACATTGCCGAATGAATTTTCGAATAACTTTGATTAGGTACTCGTTGAATTCGCTAGCCCCTCCTCCACAATCTCTTCAACGTCACGATTCTTGAACAACGTAACACATGACTCACAAAGATTATGTACAATAGATGTGTTTAATCGAACTGACTATTTATATATTTATATATTTATATACGTATAGAGAGTTTTTATAGGAGAGGAGAGTTATAGATATATATATAACCAACCAATCAATCAAATCAGTTTCGAATAACGATCAAACGGAGCAAAACTCGGGAACAATAACCAACACCGATGCCCAAAAATAGAAGTCGAGTGGCCTGAATATCGAGTAGGTGCAAGCGGACGTCACAATTTTTCACTGATTCGGACCTCGTAAACTTATAAATCTCGTTCTCTGATTCATCGCGCGAGATTCCCAGCGAATCAATCGGCGCACGAAATTCTGCAGAGAATTCCGCGAGCCTCGACAATCTATCAATCAAATATTCGCATTCGGTTCGATGAATGGTGACATTTTGTAATTTTCGCGTTTCCCTCTCGCTGCAGCTACGGAAAACTCTTATTTCATCATTAAAAACAAACATTCAGATCACCATTTTTCTGTGGATATATCTGTAAGACTATATGAGAGAAATTTGCAACTTTGGACCGTAACCGATCTTAAAAACGTTAATTTCTATTTTTATGATGCTGAGCGATTCCACATTTCGCTGAGGAAACAAGAAAATAAATCTATTAAAATTTAATATAAACTCGGCTTTCCCCGTTTACCCGAATAGCGTTTCACCTCGGAGCGTGACTGATCGGACTCATTCACTGCCCAGCAATTGTGTACGCGGGATGCCTAAAGAAGTTTTCACTTCAAAATTGTGTAGACCCTTGTATATTGTATTTAAAATAGAAACAAATTGCTGTGTTACTCATTTACGTTTAATGACATACAGTAAATCCTCTATAAGCGCAACAAGGTCGTACACGATAAACGCAACAAAAATATCCCCTCCGCTGCGTAATCTGATCTCGGCTCGGGTATATCGGTATAAACCACTAATGCGACGCGGAGTCGCAGTCGCTTCGGCCTCGCGCGGTCTCTGTTTACACGCGCTGTCCTTCTCTACGTTCGGCTCGGCCTTTGGAGATAAAAAAATAGGTACACTGTACGGTAAATGCGACCAAATCCCCCCGAGGCTGTCACATCTATAGAGAATTTACTGTATTTAGCCTAATGTCTATATTAGGTTTGATTGAATTCATTTTTTGGAAAAGTAATATAATTTTTAGAACATGTTACTTAAATGCACCTATTACAGCTGTCTATAAAATAAATTAAAAATAAAGATGAGGCGCCACAAAATAATGCTTGGAACACTTTTTACCGTAAAAATTGAAAGTTACTGAAATTTAGTAGAGAAATTTAATAGTCCAATTCAATACAGAGACTAATAGCTCCTTAACTTTTGGATTTAAAGTTGTCTATAAAATAAATTTAAAATAATGATAGAGCGCCACAAAAAAACGCTTGAAAAACTATTTACCGTGAGAATTGAAAGTTACTGAAATTTCCCCGGTCTATAATCGTCTAGAATAATTATAATAGCTGTTTGATTTTTCGATTTGAAGGCGATTTTGGTGTCTCGCTTGCACCGTCGACGTTTGAGCCCTCGTTTCCAGGGTACAGAGAACCAGGGTTTTGTGGGCCCCCGATTGGCATGGGGTCACGTCGAAAAAGAACAGAGGGGGTGTGGGTGATCCTTAGAAGATGGTGCTCTGGTTCATGGGCCGACAACTGGGCAGGTGAGTTGGCGGAGCATTTTCGAACACTTAAGATTTCAATTTAGTTTCTCTTGCCTGGCTGATCTGAAGCGGATTCTCCACTACAGGCTCCGCTTGTTCCTTCGGCTATGCGTTATTCATGAAAGCAACTCGTGTTATATTATCAAGGCGCAATTATAGTGTATGTCGGAGTGAGGGTATGGCAATCAGATCGACGCGACGTCACATTTATCCCGTGTCACATTTACCCATCGACCGGATACGAAGCCGATAACGAGCCAAAGGGGGAAGAGGTTCGACTTCGTAGTAGCTCGACTCGCTACACCATCGAGTCACCTTTCCGATGTTTGTTCCCATTAATCGACTACTGTCAATAAGAGATGTTCGATATACGACCGCGCATCGTTCACGAGCTTTTGAAGCTTAGAGTGTTTTCGGATTTGATTCCGTGGGTGCACGGCGGACACATGAATGAGGAACGGCTCTGTAAAGAATTCCATCGTTTGTGATTTTATATTTCGCGATCTAAATCATTTTTCTACCAAAAGAGAATCAAATCCTATGATTCTTCTTGGTAGAGTGTGCTTCCATCAAAATTAAATTCCACGTGTGTATAGTGAATTTTTGGTTGAAGAGACACGTTACGAACACTTTCACACATTCGATAAAATGTAAGAAGCTTCCAAAATGTTTCGGGATTTCATTTCGCGCGGGTACAATGGATTTTTGTTCGAAAGAAAGTATTATAGACACATGCATTTCTTGTTAGTTGAAATCTTGTCGGTCACCTTCGCACAATATAATTTAACTGTGAAATAAAATTAAGAGATTCTTCCGCAATCTCTCTCATTTTAGCTAATTTCAGGATGAAAGCTTGTCTACAATGAATTCTCCGATCGAACGATATCCATTAAACGGATCCTTTCGTAATCCATTATTCTAAAGCAAGCCTTATTAAATTTCGCATATATACAGTAAATTTTTGATCGGAAAAGCATTCTATGAATACGACTGTCTATTAGTTAGAAATTTGAGAGACCTGAAGCCTTTTCTAGCTTGGAAACACGTTAATCATAATTGAGCCTCACGAGAGCATTCCGGAGTGTATCAGAATTAAATTCTGCATATATTCGATAGAATGATGAGTGTCTTAAGAACGTCTGCATGTGCTAGAAATTAAAATGATAGAGACCAAAAAGTCTCGTTAGTCTGGAAGTGCTATGTCAATGCCTGTTCCATTTCACGCATGATTTCGTCGAATCACCGTAAAAATAGATCATATCAGCTTAACCCTCTCGAACACCTCTCTATCTTTGGAAGACCCTCAGACGCGCTACAATTATTAAAACGAGAGATGTCAGAGCGTGTGATTTGTTGTTCCCTGGCACGAAGAACAAAGCGGCGCGAAAGGAAGCCGTATTTTCAACTGGCAACTTGTTGTGCCAATTACCAGGCGTCTTAGATGATCAAAGGGAACGTGGCCGACGGTAATCGCAGTCGATTTTCTCGGAACAAGTCCTCCAACTTCGTAACAAGATATGAAAAACGTGCGTACACGTCGATCCGAAAACATGGGCCAGGTTTCTGTCGTTGACGAATGCTGAGAAGAGAAAACGGAAAGAATATACCCTAGGAGAAACGTGTATTTCGCTGAGGGTATTGTTCGTTTCGATCAGTGAAGAACGACAGCTGCCGCCGCTGGATGTTGGAATTTCGAAATGATACCGGCGTGCGGAGCATTCCCATAGAAACTTCTGCTCTGGGAACGCTGAGAGAGATACGTGCCCGTCAGCCGCACAACCGGTCGATCGCGACAGAAACGTCGACCGGGGACGTTTATTCGACTTTAAACGCTTCCGGTAGCTCGCATCAGCCAGACACGCGGCTGCTTCGAGCGTATAGCAACCCTTTAACCGGTTCCAGTAAGTTAATTGCCTACCCCTATCCTTCGATCATCCCCTGCAGGACGCCGCTGATAACGAATCTCGAGGGCTATCGACTCGCTCGATGCGGTTCGAAGGCGCTTCGAAAGCTTAAACGGCGAGAACTGTAACTAATAAACTGCGGATCTTGTGCATTTTTAATGCGGATAAATGGATCCAACGATAAACATTTAAAGAATTTAATAATAAGGTAAATGTACCTATTACTGCAGTATTTTTCCCAATGAAACTAAAATACGTAAAAATAAATATTTTGCACTGAATAAATTTGTACAATTCAATGAGAATTCTCGTTGGCGAGGCAAACAAAGTTGTCAATCATTCAAATATTTTTATAATCTCAGGATTTGAGAAAACATTCTTCATAAAAGGTAAAAATAAGAAAATCTCGATCACCAAAGGCCTGTCTTTAAATTGCAAATGCGAAAGTTTTATTATTATTTAGATACCTACTTCGATATAATAAAAATATAAAAAGAAACTTCTCTTGCATTTTTAATAAAAAGGATTAAGCCCTCAGCGTTACGTACATTAAAGTTAAGGAGGAGCTCATTGCTACGGCACAAAATTCACTAGGAATGTCCCTAATACTACGGTGTGAATGCAACTATGATGAGAACCGAGGTCCACTTCGGCCTAACGTTAGGTACTTATTCGATACACGTAAATGGATAGGATACGATTCTAGATAAAGAATATTATAGATAAAATAAGAAGATATGGCAAAAATTAAATCGAAAAGTAATGAGAACAACAGTAACAAAAATAAAAAACAAAGTAAAGTGAAGTGCACGAAAAGATCTACTTATGGAATTGAAAACTTAAGAAACAAAGGAAGAATAGAGATTTTAAGAAATAAAAAGGAAGAAGAATTTAGGGAGACTATGATTGATTACATTGTTCTGATTTTCTGGGAAGTTTTGGGATTGATATTCGCCACTTAATTTTTTAATAACAGTATTGACGTGCCAGAGGATGCCAACAACTTCTGCAAAGAGTACTCGCAGACCGCCGTCATTTTTCTTACAGAGTTATGATAGTAGATTTCAATTCGAGTTCGCGAGAATTTCGAATGCCTGTCTCCCCTTTAAGCCATCGAAAGTTTCGAGCGGATCCATCCGCTCTAAACGGTAGCGTTCTCTCTCCTCTCCCTCTCTCGAGAAAGGTTTTTCAAGATTTTTCGCGGGAAGTCGTTAAGCCGGGAACTCTCGAGCTCTCGGAGTTCTTCACTTGACGAAAATTTGCCGGGACTCCACTGCTACCTCGAGCGGACTCGAAAAGCGAGAGGGAGAGAAAAAAGCCACGGGAGAGAAAGAAAGAGAGAAACGTCCCTTCTCGCTTTCCCTTTCCTTTTCTCTCTCTCTGTCTCGAGTCAACCGTACGCGTGCCGAGGATTGAGAAGTTCTCGTAAACTTTCGGGACGTTGAACCGGTTTCAGGAACACTTACTCCACCCGAAGAAATATTTCAATTCTTCGTCTGGCTGCCGTGGAAACGGCTTATGTACGCGAGCTTTCGATCCCTTTCGATTCGCATAATCGAGCGCATTTACTATCGTCTGATCGCTGGAGTCCTATACTACTTTGTGGGATCATTTCGACAGTGCTTCATTGTTATAGTGAAGACCTGACTTTTCAATGGTAATGAAACGTGGTTTCAGAAGATCATTGCTATATCCTGAAGACTATGCTGTCGGTACCTGTTTGACCACTATCAAAATTGTTCAACGTGGGTCACTGTTGGCTACTGAAACAGTGAAAAAATTGTTAGAGGCTGAAGACATATTTCTTTCAGCAATTTTTTAAATAATTGTCGTTGTTTAGGAGACACAGAAGAATTTATGGAACTATTACCCATACTGAAAATTAGGATACATATGTGAAATTTAATCATGAAGCATGATCATAGTAAACGTCTAGAGATAATGAACATGCTTCAGAATTGAATTCCAAGTGGAGTGAAAATTGAAAAGTGATTCTACGAACACTACTATGTACTGTAAATAGAGTTTTCAGCGATCCGAAGTTCCTTCAGCAGAAGAATTTCATCCTAAATGAAAACTAGACAAGCAGATTATAATCCGAGTATTCGACGTCGTATTCGAGTGCAAGCTCGGTTTACAATGATATTCTATGTGTGTATAGTGATCTTATGATCTTGCGTCCTCTAAGTAGCAATTTCAGCGATCTGAAGCTCTTTTATACAAAAAGATTTGTTTCTCTAGCAAAAGCTGCAGTGTCCTGCGATAATCCTCAATTACAATGCAATCTCGATTTATTTATGGTATGATTATTTATGGTTCGATATATATAATGCTTCTGCATTGTGACTTTGGGAATGAAGAAAGTACCATTTTGTATCCTTTGGCCAGTAACTATAGCGACCCGAAGGTTTTCTTAAAATTATGGTGCATCAAAATTATGAGGGTGAGTGAGATCTTCAAATCATGAAGACAAACGGCTGACTGAGATCTTCAAATTATGTAGATAAATGAGTGAGATTTTTATAATCACGTGAAAAGTATCTCGGCATTATTTTCATAGTGATTACTGGAAAATTGCGTTCTTTGAGTTGCGTCATATTTGCAAACAGTGCGATATAAAGAAATAATTTCTGTGATAATATACCAGTCAATATACCAGATAATATAAAAGTCAAGTGTACACAGTTAGGCGCGGATCGTGTTCAATTCCGTTGCCTCGTTATGTGTCAGGATTAAATGTCGCAGGTGTGCTTGGATCGTGTGTGGCACACAACCAGCGACTCGAAGAACGTTGGACATAATAACGGTGCAGATTTAACGGGCCAGACGGCTGGAGATCAAACAGTGAGCAGACAGCGTGGATGTCGACTGATTACGAGGTGTGGAAGCTCAGCGGGTGTCTTCAGCGCGGAACAAAAGCTCGGAAGAGGCCTCGAACCCCCTGGTGCTCGCGCCAACCGGTGCACGATACGTGTGGGAAACGTACACAACGACAAGAAAGCCGACAATGCACAGACTGTCCAAGTGAAGACCTCACACCTTGCCAATACATCCTACAGGCCCAAACAGAAAGGAAACGTTCCTAAACGCGAATCCTTCAACGCTGTATCAGACAGTTCTAAACGAATGAAATCCAATGGGAACTATCACGCGACACTTATATGTACCTTCATATTTCTCAAGATATATAAACGTTTTATAACAAACCAGAGTCGCTGTATACGATCACTATGTTCATGTTTACGACAATATCGTTGTTAAATAAAAATTGGTGATTTGGTAGCATGATCTTGAAGGCATGAGCGGCAATAAACAATTTTCTGAAATTTTCCTAATAGTTGTAAAGATCAAAGCCTGTTATGGCAGTGAATGTACAGAAAAATGAACACAATATTTTTAAAAAAATCTATAAACCTACTGCTATAGGACATACATGTATACAGTGTTATTTAAACAATTTTTTGATCGCGTTATGTGGGAGTCTATTGTATGTTTACAGAACGTTCCTTTCTTATTCGGACTAGCAGGCGAATTTGGCACGTGAGACGTAGCAGGGCCTGTACGTATACACGACAAAGTGCGGATATTTGCACGAAGTTCACGTGTGCGCGTATGTATACATGGTGGATGTACCTAAGGTCAAGGCGACACGTTGCCGTACAATTTTCTAGTCGATAACCGTGCAAGGATGACTGTACACCGCACCGGTGTGAATATCCAACGGACTGCGGTCTAACCGGTGCGGGACTCGTTTCCGGAAGCGAGTCCCTGCTGTTCGTGATCCTCGGCGCCGAACAGGCCGAGGACACCAACCCCCTAACACTTCTCTTCCGGGTAGGGGACGCGGGCGTCGTCGAGCGTCTGCTGCGTCGTCGTGTGGGGGATGTCGAATGTGATCTGTCTGGCGCCCACCTGCACGGACAACTCACTGATTCGACTGATTCGTCATTGCAACCCCCTCGCTATCCCCACTTCAGATATCCGTTCCACGTGCGCAGGAAAACGTGATTATTTTGGAACTGGTGAAAGAGTGACCGAATTTGCGTCCCTTGATTTTCGAATTTCTTTCTTGCTTCAAATGATAGTATAAATTGACAATTAAGTTCCTGAAATATCAGAGGTTATAGATTTTTAGGTGCTTCTAGTAAATTTTTTAGATTTAGAGTTACCAAATCGTCGCTCATATTCGATTCTATCGAAATTTTCTTTTACCATGGTACTATAATTTGTATCATGCATCCCATTTACTAGAAAATAAATCGGTTCAGATCGTTGTTGATTTCATGGAAATACTTAACTTTCGGAAAGAGTGTCTGACAACTGTACTAATTATATTTATTGTACAGTGTGAGTCACGAAAAACAGAACTTTTGAAACTTTCGTTTATCCTTCGTACCAAATGAGAAATTCAGGTGTTCTGTTTTTCATGACGCACCCTTTTTATATTATACAGGGTGATTATTTGAAAACTTTCCAGCCGAATATCTCGAAAAGTAATCTGAAGTGATTTATCTCGTGATGAATACCATTATCATTTAACTTGGTTAATATAGACAGTAGTATTTATAAATTATAACCTGTTATAGACAGTATGACATTAAAATTAATCTAAAACAAGTTGAAAGTTATGAACTATAAATACAATATAAAATTATCGTGTAAATCTTTAGCTATTAGATTAGAGCAAATGGAGCAAGCAACAAAGTACTCCTTATTAGAAATTCAATTAAGATTCCAATACACTGAAGCCATCAAATATTTAAGCAGAACCACGTTCAGATAACTTACTAATTAGAAGTGCATAAAATCCTCTGACTATAAATGAATAAGCTAGAATCACGATTTCATAAATTTTGACGAAATTTAATTCAGGAACTACTGAAGCAGAGATTGATTAGATTCACAGTTTTCAAATATAAATAATAAAAGATCTTAACTATTAATTCTCTTCCTATTTCAATAACTATCTTGAAGTGCAGAATGAAATCAGAGGTGGTTCTTTTTTTTACAAACATTCTCCCAAACAAGACGATAAGTCAAATACAAAAAATCACCAGAGAACATAGATGAATACGAACGACGAGTATATTCGTGTCCAGCTAACAAGCTCCTTGCGCGATCAAGGAAAAATTTCGAAGGTGTGGTAGCGAGTGTGTTCGTAAAAGCCCCCGGGGAAAAATCGAGCTTTTTCCGATAAGAAAACGGTCCCGTGCAGGCGTGACGGTGCATTTCTCCGTTCAAGGGTCTAAAGGAAGCTCGTTAAAGTTTCGTGGTGACGGATGGTGCGCGCGTGGTGACGGTACACGTCGCTGAAAATCAACAACTGATCAGAAACTGGAAACGCTCTCGTCCCTTACTAGTTTGGTACCTTATTACTTCTCCTTCTTATTCGTGATTGATATTCGCAGCACCTTGCAGTTCATCGATTTCCCGGGGATTCGCTCCCGCCAATCGCAGTGTCCGGTTATTGCTTTCTCGATTTCCTGGCTCGGGCTCTAAACCCATTTGCATCGACAAACATTCCTCGAGAAGTGACTTTGTATTGTTAAACACCGAATAATCAACAGTTCCACTGATCACTATTTTATTTCGATTCGTCGATTTCTATTTATTTGTTATTGATATGGACCTATGGATAGACATAGTTGTACTAATTGAATTTTTACCAAGAATTCGAATACTAGTATTTATGAAATTAGTCGTGCAAATTAATTTGTGGAACTTACAATTCATGAATTGTAATTCTAGTTTGAAATTAAATGTTTATCCTGTCATATTCGAGATTCATTAATTGTACTTTTAAAATGGAGTAAATGCGTCAGATGGAGATTATTGTAGAATTTTCAATGCAAATTTTGTAATATTGCATTTTAGTTGCATGTCGAAAAGTTCAAGAGGAAAAGGCTACGAATTAATTAATATACCTAACACTCTAATCAAATGGGATTTCGTGTCGAATATTCTATCAACACAGATTTTATAGAACAAAAATTTCGGATCTTGTGTGCACAGCTGTGCTAATTGAATTATACTGCAATTTCATTCGATCGCACTTCAATTTCGCAGAAATTCGATTACGTCGTGATTGGATTGCGTTATTCAAAGTTTTCAATCAGTTTAATTGCTCATTACTGTGATCGTAAGTGTAATTGAATGAAAATATATATATACATTTTTTAAGTGCAATGTAACTGATATATTACAGAAATCCGTCGAAAACATTGAAGTGCATTTTCGTTTAATTATATCAATCTATGAATTACGATTACGACGATAATCATTCTTTTCTGTCGAAAACCATCAATCCGACGCAATTACATTGTACATTATAATCGCAACTACAAATTGCATTGCAATTCCGTCGAACGCGAGATCAGACTAACAAATTGCAATGCGATTGAGCCCACTGTAACCGAATTACTCGACAATTATAATTCTTGGAGCAATTCGATTGCAATACCGCGCAACTGTGTCATCGGGTCTATCACTGTCATCGTAAATTAGAGCCGTACGATGCAAATGGGTTAATCGCCGAGGTTAATGATCAAATCGTGATCGAAAAGATGATCAACGTGAACAATACAACGAACAACTGTCCGACGAGAATAATTGTGAGAGAGTTCGGGTCTCGAAAAGGACGCGATTTAAAAAATCTCAGAATCTTTATTTCCTTCAGACATCGTCTCGTTAAAGGATTGTTTTTCCTGGCTGTCGAGCTCTTTCTGTTGCAAAGAAGCGTCGCTGGGACAGATCGCTGGAATGTGTGTCTGTGCATTTTCGTGTCTCTGTATTTTCTCTGTGTGTGACTTTGGTGTTTGTGACTGTATCTGTGTTTTTGACAGGTGTTTACGAGGCGAGAATGGCTAAAAACGATCTGTGCCCGCGGTTTCGTTGAAGGGCTCTCGCGCGAGCGGATTTTGCCTGGACTAATTGAAAAAAAGGACACTCGGACAAGCGTCGACAAACCGTCGAGACGGTTCGCGATTCATGATCGAGTCGGCGATCGACGCGAATCTGCGTGAAACCGCTCTGCGGAATTCTCTCCGATCTTTCATCTTCGAATCTGATCTCGTTCTGGGCCCCTTCACTCATCGTCTATCAATTTAGCAGCCTCAAACTGACTCAATTTCAATGTGAACATTGTTCGATTCTTCTCGGAAATGCATCATATACAGGTTTTGTCATTATGGTTGTATATGTGAATTTTGTGATTTCATGATCCTTGCATATGCACACGGCATAGTAAAATAGGAAATATTCGTGATAGAAATGAGCACGTAAATTTTAAAACAATTTAAGAATACAGATGTATTTTTTTTGTTATCTTATTTACAGGAGACCATTTCATTTGGCTCCTGTTTGATACAACGCCTCGATGAGTGAAGGGATCGGTTCTCTCAATTAGTTCACAGGTTCGAATAAATTATCGAGCCGAGAAATCGCAATTAGTCCGGATCCACAAATCGTACCAGGTTGCGTCAAAAGTAACAAAAAATGCGAGGCTCGTAAATCTCGCGCGGATTTCGTGGAAACGCGAATCCTCCTCGGATTTATGTCGCTAACATGGGTCGATTAATCGCGGCGAGGACGTTGCTTTATCAACCGATAAATCGCACGGCGGAATGTTTAGATGGCTGCGATCGTAAATCCCGATCGGGATGAACATGCGAGCGGATTACTGCGATCGATCTCGATCGCCGCGATTATCGAACCCTTCGACTGTCCGTGATTGCCAATTCTTCTTGCTTCTATAGAGTCTTGTGATCTCTTATCGGAATTCTTCAATAAGCTGCTTTGATGCTATACACTTGATGCTATCAGTCGCATACTCCATAATTTTTCGATTGCTTCCCTCCTATTTTCTCGCGGGATTCAATTGACACAAAATTAGCTTGATTTTTGAAGCTATGTACTCGGATCGCTAGATGTAAATTAATGCTATAGATACTGTCTGGAGATAATGAACATGTTTCAAAATTGAATTCCAAGTGGAGTGAAAATTGAAAAGTGATTCTACGAACACTACTGTGTCCTGTAAGTAGAATTTTCAGTGATCTGAAGCTCCTTTAGCAGAAGAATTTCATTCTAAATGAAAATTAGACAAGCATACCGCAAGCTCTCTCGTGTTCCAGTGCAAGCTCGGTTTATAATGATGTTCTACGTGTGCATAGTGATCTCATGACACTTTTGTGTCCTGTATGTAGCAATTTCAGCGACCCGAAGCTCCTTTGTACAAAAAGATTTGTTTCTCTAACAAAAGCTGTATCCTTTAACCAGTAGCTATAGCGACCGGAAGGTTTTCTCAAAATTAGAGTGCATCAAAATCATGAAGATGAGTGAGATCTTCAAATCATGAAGATAAACGGCTGACTGAAATTTTGTTTGATAATTTTTCGATTGCATCCCTGCTATTTTCTCGCGAGATTCAATTGGCACAAAACAATTGTTTTGCGAAGCTAGTTGGATTGCTAGATGGAATTTTGAAGAAATGATTAGACGACTGCAGATTTTCATGCATTTACATCGCCCGCTGATCTGCAAAATTCTAATTATTGTTCTACCTAGCTAGTAATCTGAAACGCCATTTAATTAATATAAATTAATTTCTTGATGAAAAATTCGTGGAAACGAGAATTGCACAATGATCTACAGTCTAGTAATTAGATAGCTATTTGCAGGAGATAGCAATTTTAATCTTCGATCGGTTCTCACAAATTAGTGATAGGAAAAGTTTTGATTTGAGTAATTTTACCGCAACCTGGACTGAAAATCGATCTACAATGGATCGAACGATGAATTCCTCGGCGATTCTGTGCAGATTTTCCGAGGGTTTCGCGAGAGTCGCGCGAAATTGCTAAACGATTATGGGTTCCCGCGATACCTGTTTCGTTGGGCCTATCTACGACGAAAAGGGGCATCCTTAAAGCTACTGTTTTAAGGCCGAAAGATCGTCGAGAATGATCGTAAGAAACCACAACTCGTTCGATCGGCCGAGGAAATGATTTACAAGTTAGTACATTGACCCTCTAACTCTTGATTTTTAAATTAACCCTTTGCACCCGGACACTTCTTCCTGATCATCTGTCAGTACCTCGATTTTGTAGTAACTCGATTAAATTATTCAAATTCTCAATTAATTTAATTGCTGAATACTGTGATTATAAGTGTAATTGAATTAACAATATATATGAAATACAACGAATCGATTGAAATGCAATATTACAAATTTATATTGGAAATAAAGGAATTTATTTGTGTTCGAATTTCGTGAATTTATCGAATGCAAAGGGTTTTGGTGTTGATATTTCATTTCATTAGACTGTCGCCCAGTTAACAGCTTTTCGGATTACAATATTTCATTTTAGTTCATTTTCATTTGGCTGTATTCAACTTAATATTCGCTTCGGTTTTTAATGTTTCTGTACGTGACGTGATCGTGATCCTCCTATTGTGTTCATCTAATTGTTATACTAGTATCACTGCTATGAAACTATAGTCTAACTAAGAAGATTATTGGAAGACTCATTAGCGCATTGACTGCCTTGTTCGTCTTGTCAATCATGCATTGGTGACACTATGTGTCGACTAGAATTAAAAATCAGTTTTAATATATTGGAGAAAATTACAATATATTAACCCTTTGCAGTCGGAGCTATTTTTACTCGAAAATTAAAAATTTCTTCCGACCTAGAATAATTCCATTGTATATGATTTCTTTCATTTTATGGATATGAAATTCTTATAATACCTCATGCAATACTTAAATGTGTAGTAATTGGTTAGATACCAACATACTGAATAATATTGTGAATAATGCAATTTTTAGTGACTCTGAGTCGCCACTCGAGTGCTAAGGGTTAAGATTGCAGAATGCAAAAGGGTTGGAGCAGTAATCACTGCGAAAATTCTTGTCTTTCCAATTTTGGTTTCGTTCAGCTTTCTAAAGCTCGTAATTTGGCAATTAACGTGCTAGCTTTCAGGCAAAGTATGTCACTATCTATCTAAACACTATTTTCACGCAAAGAATGAAAAATAAAATAATTGTAGCTGATAGAGTCGTAAACATATGAACACAGTAGGAGAAACAATGCCAAATAACGTCTTGCAGCATGGTGCAGGCACTAAATCAATCTCAACTAAATTCATGAAATCAGAAGTTATAGTATTATAGAAACAGTTCTTCGTTCAAATACAATTATTTCTAGAAGCCCAGAAAAATCTTCGCAGACTACCGAAGCAACCTAATACGGTCCCCGAGGTTTCAAGCACAGCCCGGGATTAATTAATTTCAATTAGAACGAAGGGTGGTTAAATGGGCGACAACGCGCGAAAGCAGAGGGCGTCGATCGATTTCCTCGAGCGTCGACCGAAGTCGCGGATTCGATCGACAGTATCGCCACACTACTCGACGTACCGTGGACACAAGGTCAAGGGGACGAGCTTGTTCCACGGGGAACGAGCCCCTGCGATGGTATCGAATCGATTCGATTCGATTCGATTCGACTCGCAGGCTCGCGAATAGAACGCGGATGGAATTCTCGCCGACGAACGAGCGTCGCGGAAAGGCATCAAAATAGCGATGGGATCGAGTTCGGCGTGAGTCGATTTCAATGAACAAACTTCACTTTATGATCTGCCATTTTCCATTTGCATGGAAAGTTTTCGATCAATGTTGTCAATTTTATTGTAGGTTGTCTAGGTGTTGCCTAGGTTGTTCCAAAAGTTCGTTTGTTCAAGAATATTTCTTTACCTTCTCTCGTCGAAACTTATACAATATGAGGACTTGTTTGAAATAGGTCCACATATGGTAAACTCCAATACATCTTAATAAAAAATTCTGGCACTCTTTCGACTCTGCTTTCTATCTCTGTTTATAACATTAACGATATACATCTCTTACGAAAAGAACTGCGGAACAATCAGGTGCATATACAGCAGGGGTGGGCACGGTAGGGGCCCCTCAAACTCCTGCTTCCTCCAACCTCCCTTCTTTCATGCAGCACGCGCCTTCGTCGCGATGCGCGAGTCCTGCGCACTGCTTGCGATGAACGAAGTGCGTCCTTCCTCCATGGTAACGACGGATGCTGGTGGGGGACACTGGGCGCTATGGTGGGGACGGTATTGTCTCAATTGAGACACAAATGCCCACCCCTGATATACAAGGTTCGAATTCAATGCGAGTTCGAATTCAATCGAACACGCTCGCGAGCTGTTCCATCCCATCGCTAGCTAGGAAAGAAAGAGGCGGTTGAGGGGGTTGGGGTGCTGTAAAGGGATCGAGAGATGGATACGATCCCCGGTTTCACTCCGACCTCCTTTTTCCTTTTCCTCTTTCGGTTCCCTTTCAGACCGCGCGACTTCGTTTCGCCCCGGGATTTCGCTTCTGTCCGCTTCCGCGGCTTTACGCGGAATGGCGGCCGAGACGACCGAAAGGTGGGCCGTTGATTAATTTGTGCGATCGGACGAGAGAAAGGCGGGCACACGAGCTCGGGCCTCCGGATCCGATGCGCGCAGCTTCTTTTCGGGCCGAATTTTAATCTAAAAATGGAAGACATAGGGTGGGGGGAGGGGGGCTGACACGGGGCTTCGACGAGCGATTCGCCAATGGAAGACGGGCCGAACCGGGCCCCCTTATTGGGCGGTTCGGTCCTAAAAGGGCCCGTAGTCTTCGATATGGTCGACGGAACGAACGCGTGGCTCGGGATCGCGGGCGCCCCCTGACAAATCGTTTGGATCTCGCGATCCACAAAAGCTACTTTCACCAAAATTCATTACAATATAGAGAACTGAAAATTAGGGGAGGTTTAAGTCATCAAATTCACGATTTCGAAGTAGTTCCAGAAATACAGGCCTCCGCATTTTCCAATTATTTAAAAGACTGGGAATCTGTGTTGTGGAAAGACGAAGCTCTGTGTCTCTCAGACAAACAATAATCGGGTAAAATGATGACTCGAACCTAACCTAAATTTCTTTTCTCTACACCATATCCAATTCTGATTACGATCTCTAACATCAATTGCGAGATCCGATCGATTTCTCGTGGGAAGGCCCGACTAGAACACTACAGTGATGAACACCTGAAGAGTGATAGAATACCACACTGTTCAGAGACAACAAATTGGCTAGACCAAAGAACAAGGCTCTCATTGGTGCTCTGATAGCCCCCACCATTCTCCAAAACCTAATTTCCCAACCTCCTGCCACACGTGTCCCTATTATCCTTAAAAACAATGACGTCCTTTATACAAATCCCGTGATGAAGAGAGCAATCGCGGATAAGAGAGCGTCAGAACTTCCTCGCAACTAGCAAACTTCCTATCTCTGTACAGTATTCTACTCGAAATTACCTAACCTCATCCATACCTAATAGATCCTGATCATCGATGGAGATAATAGATCGAACAGATCGCTCGGAAATAGAAAGAGCTACTAACAATTTTGATTGCGAAGAAGCAGAAAGATCTTATCGAATTTATTCCGCCATCCTGACATTTATACTTCGCCGACGGAAGCTTTATGATTATCTTAGCCAGCACGAAGGACGTAAAACGACAAATTTCGTAAAATTATCTGCAGGAAAAGGTTGTCGTAGAAGGTTATTGATGCCTGGGCTCGTTCCAGTTCTTACCAATAATTTTTCCGGACGTATCGCCGAACCTACTTCGGAAATAGGTGCATCGATCCTCTTATTAGCTCCTTTATGCGAGTCCAATAACACATTTCTCGTACTCAAAACGTGACCAAAGAGAGAAACCACCGAACTAGTCAAGACTCTTTGCTCGGAACCGCGAAGCGTTTCGAAAAGCTGACGACTTCGAGTGTCCTTTTCTGAGAATGACACTCGTTGTCTGGCTTCACAAAGCCCGAGGAAATGGGCTTTACTGAACTGAGTCTAATTACTGAACAGATTTGGTGACGAACGTTCTCATAATCCTCTTACAAGAGAACGTACCGAAGTGCTGTACGTGGGTTTTCACGAAACTTCGGACAAAGGTGGTTCCTAGTGTATTGTTATATACATTTGGAAACTAACACAGCTTACGGAACGATTTAATAAAGATAACGAAGCAAAAATCAAAACAACGTTTCGACAGAAAAGGGCTGATATTATTTAAGCAAATATTGATATTTGAAATCTGTTTACACATGTGTATTCCTCATAAGAGACTGCACAATTTTATTCGTTCCCAAGATATTCACTAAAATACGTTTCTTACTTGAAAGGTTGCTTTCCCCTTTGATAAAAGAGACCATGCGTCAGATATTTTTCTTTCGCGTTTTACATTCAAATGTGTTGTTGTGTTTCGCTTCGGTACGTTCCCTGATAGTGAAAAAAACGACCAGACTTCCGCGAAGCGACGGATTTCAACGAAGGAGAGAAGCGACTGGAGGAACAAAGTGGTGCATTCCATCGCGAGGAAACGCTTCCCAGCGGACGTGGCGGCTGTCCCGTGCATTTCGGCAAGTTGTGGCTGACTCTAGAGACAGACAGTGAACGAGGAGGGTATGTGTAGCCTGTGGCAGGAACACATTCGTTGTGCCGGTGACGGCGCACGTCGTGGCCCGAGCTCCCTCGGTACGTATGAATCTTATCATTGATTTAAAGCCGGCCAGAAACATATTTGCCAGGCGACGTCGCCGTCACGCACGCTTTTAACGGCTGCACGGGACTCCGTTCCGTCGTAAAGATCGTGTAAACGGTCGGCCGTGGCCCAGACACACGTCCCGATTACCTGCATTCATCATCGGGAGTCGATTAAAGTCGACCAGTGAATAAACTGTAAACACAACGGCGGATGGACGTCGTCGGAATGGTTAGAACGCGAGAGAAAACGGATTGCGCAGTGTTGTGGGCGGATCTGAGTCAGCAATGAGGATTTCTAGTGGGTACTGGGTGCGCAATCTGGGTAGAAATAGTTTCGGGAAGTCTTTTTGGGGAGCATTGTATAATTGGGTTTGGACAAACATAGTTGAACTTCGTGAAACTAGGTCAAACTGTTGGAAACTTGAGCGAGCATGATTAAGTGAAATCGAATACGGTGATGGTTTGATCTATTCATAGTGGAAGTAAATTTGCGGCGAATAGGTTCCACCGTTCTTGAAGAGGCTGTTCAACCCCATAGACACTAAAAAAAGCTTGGGAACTTAATGAAACCTAGTCGAGAGTAGTTGAATTTGTATCAGAGAGAGAGAGAGAGAGAGCTCAGAATTGGTGAAGATCTATGACAGCAAATTGATTTTCAATGTGGTTAGAAAAAAATTGTGGAAGAGGATTAATCATTCTTCGACGGACCTGTTCAAACCAATAGAAACTTGAGCAAGCCGATGGGAACTTAATGGAACCTAGTCAAGAATGGTTGAATGCGGATCATTTCAGAATTGGTGAAGATCTATGACAGCAAATTGATTTGCAATGTGATTAGAAAAAAATTGTGGAAGAGGATTAATTATTCTTCGACGAATCTGTTCAAACCAATAAAAACTTGAGCAAGCCGATAGGAACTTGAACAGTTCAGAACCTGATCAAACTGAGCCAAACCAATGGGAACTTCATAAACGTGGTCAAAGGGGATCAAACAATATTGAAATCACTTACTGCGAGTCTTCAGCAATAAATACTCTTCCAATATGGTTAGAACTTGAACAAACCTCATTAAACTAGATCAAATGTTTTTGTAATGATTAATGAATCGATAAGGTTTAGACTGGAACCGATGAAAATATGCTGGTTCCAGAAATGAAATAAAGAACTATTGTATCAATATGCAAATACAATATTTACAAATATTGTAAAAACTCCTGAAATGTGCCACGGACGCTCAGAAATTAGTTTCGCCGATCAACAATAGGTTTTAATTTAGAGTTTAGGGAACCGGCGCGGCGATGCGGAGGTCCATCTACGCTCTATTAGCTATTAAACACAAAGTGGATATTCATGTATGTGGGATCATTGCTGTCACTAACCCATCGTGAATTAGAAACCCTAAAGCGGGTTTACATGGTGCAATACCAGTCGTAATGCAAGCACGATCACAATGCGGAAGGGATTACCAAAGTATAGCACCGTGGCTATAAACGAGAACGAGTATAGAACGAGTTGGTATATACGTATATATTTAGTCTGAAAATTGGTGGCTGGAATAGAACCAGAATTTAATCAACGCTAATACCCGGTGTCCAAGGATTTCAATTTCGTCACAATTAATTCGAAGGATATAATTCGAAAAAACCACAAGAGAGAAGAGAAAACGCGAGGAAAAGAGAGAGAGGGAGAGAGAGAAGCGATGGTAGAAAACCAGCAATGAAATTTCGAGTTAATCGACGATTAGCATGTGGCGGAGTCGAGGTGGGTTGGGGTGTTAGTTGGTCCACTGAAAAATAGCGTTCGCGGGAGAGTAGAGATAGGGAGAGGAACGACGTTTAATGGGGTTTCGATGGGGTCTCGTCCTCGATCTGTCAGCCGCCCAGACCATTTATCACTTCTCATTTTCCCTCGTTAACGTCGCCCCTGGCTACGTGGAAGTTGATTTACGAGTCGATATACGTCGCTCGGAACGCGCGGCTGCAGTCGATACGCATCGAGTTTCTCGACACCGGAAACCGTTGCCACTTTTCAACTGGTCCAGAAGCCTGCGTCAACCGTTTCGACGATTCCATCCGTCATCGAACACCTCAATCGATCCTACGCTTTCATCGAAAAAGCGAAAACGGTTGAACCTCTCCAAAGAGACGCTCGCCAGATGGCGAATTTAAGTTGAAGCTGCTCCGAAATTGAACACGTACAATATCATTTTTTGGACCTCTCAGACACTTTTCTAGCTCAGCTTTTATCTGAGCTTATTGCAATTTTTTCATTCCGGTGTTCCTGAGCAAATGGTACTTGTCCCTTCTTCATGCGCATTCGGATGTGTGTGCTATCCAGATATGATTATTCTAGATAATTTCTCTTTTTAATTCGTCGTCTGGCGAGCTTGTCTTTACCAAAATTGAGAGAATTAGGAAAGAATTTTCCAATTATCCCAAATTATCCTAAAATTTCTGAAAATACAAAAGACCCAAAATCCCATATATTTTCAGCTTCATTAACAGCTCCATTAATGAACACCGTCGACGTTTCCAGTTTACTTCAGTCATAGGAACACTTTTAGCGGAACGAAATTTTAGCTCGATTCCAATTCTCCGAAAATAATCCACGAGAAATAGTTCGTATAAGAGCGCGCACTCTATCCGCAAGATGCGACGTCAATCCACTGTTGCCAGTGCACGATACACTATTCTACCGTGAAACAACATCCCGAACGACAAACTACAAATTGGTTTCTCGGACAGATCGAGGAGTCGAATTTTTTCGAAAGGAATTCCCCTCTCCGGGCGAGATGCGATCGTACGCTTTGCGTACCGTTTTTATTTTCCCTCGACTCGTCTTCCATTTCCCACGGCGAAGAAGAGATCGCAGAAATTTTTACGACTGCTATCCCGGACGTCCGGTTTATCCGGCTTTTATTAAACCGGGCCGAACGATCCGCGCGTTACGCGGTCTGATAAAACCGCGAGCGTATCACTGGGTTCCAATTTCGAAGCCTGCTTCGGGATAATAGACTGGTTCTGGAAACGTTCAGTCATCTCAGAGAAATTTCGAAAATGTCGAGAATAATACGACTTTTAAAAGAAAAAGTTTTTCAGTGTTGCAAACTATGTACACTGTTTTATGAACATGGTAATAATCAAAGAAAAATTCATCGAACAACACAGACTAAAATTGCTTCTCCTGGAGTACGACAAATTGATACTTAAAAATAGTTTTTAGATTTTGAAAAGATGAAGCCTATCTTATAAAAATTTTATGTATAGTACAGATTGTAGGTCTTTTGATCAAGGAATACAATATTCACCCTAAAGGAAGAATTTCTTTAATTTTTAATTGTCCTGTGTCCGAATAAAGAATGACACATGACAGAACCACCTAACAAAGAAACGTATCAGCCTGTTCCCGAGTCGGAATTTTCAAAACAATGTCGAGGAGCAACTTTCCCCGTGGCAGCATGAAATTGAATTTCAGGCGACCAACTCTATTCAGCGAGTCTCTTCCGATATTGCAATACTTCGTCTTTGAGAAAGCGTAGTTCGACAATTTATTCCATACACTAGCATTCTTGCGAGCCTCCGATAAGTGGAAACGGTGAATATTGAACAGTGTCTCGTATAATCTAGTGCTGTTCGATATCACCTGGGTTCAAACTCGAATTGACAAAGCGAGTGGTGGCTAAATTTTATTGCAGCAGTTCTGACCAGTTTCCCCGTGTAAATTAACTAAATTATTAATCCTGGGAAACTGGAGCTTGAGGAACGTTATTGGATTTGAATGGTAGCGGGAGAGCCCCGCAAGATCGTTAACGCTTCGGACTAACGTCTCATCGGGTTTATCTCGCGTTCGGTTAGTATACCGAGGAACAAGAGCCTATCTGTGTAGGCTAATTATCGCGACTTTGAAATGGAGAAGCTAGGAAAGGGTTTCTAAGGGTCGTGGTTCCGTCAGAACCGAAGACGGAGGCCGCGGTGCGGTGGCTCTTCGGATTTAATCGAATCCCGGAAATTAGTCTCGAAGCGGCGCGGCGGCTGGGTAATCTATTCGCAGCATGCGCGACCGAGATATCCAAGAATGGTTCACGTCTGGACAGAAATCGTAGACAGAGGGCAATCGACGAGAACCGATAGATCGTACGACTGCTTCATTGACAAGATTAAACTTCTATTACCGACGAAGAATTAGATCTAAACGCCTAGTGCCTGAGAGTGCACAGAGAGTGCAATAAGAATAAATAGTCGTCGAGAGTCTCCGTTTCCTCGTAGCTCCGCCACGAAACTCCTTTGAACAGGATAACACCCTCGCGATTACACCCGAGATCGAAACTAGCATGGTCTGCGCTCGCTGGAGAGAAAATCCCTGAATCCTCAACAGTACTGTCTATTGGCTCAGCTTATACTGAGGAGACTGGATTATGCTCCTGTCGTGTCCCAAAGAGGCTTGGGATTCGGCTCCTTCACTAGGACACAGGACTTCAAACCCAGGCTCCTTACCAATTAAAAGATAGAAGAGGGTCACTAGGTCCGTCAAGGATTCCTCAACCCAACTGAGAGACTTAGAGTTTGGCTCTAAATCCACACACAGACCTTCGCAGGTCTCTCAGACTTAGGCCTCCCTGACAGTAGAAGTTTTCGATTCTTCCAAGGTCTTCACTCTGGAACACTCAAGGCACAAGATCTTAAGCTTCAGGCCTTCGCAGGTCTCCCAAAGTTAGACCCTCTTAAACTAGCAATCAATCTACCAGAGAATCATTGGATTCATCCAAAGTTCTTCGACCTGAAACACTTAGATCATCTCAAGCTTAAGACCTTCGCAGGTCTACCAAACGCAGGACCCTCTTAAACTAGTAATTAACCTAGCATAGAATCATTGGATCCATCCAAGGTTCTTCGGCCTAAAACACCTGGATCATCTCAAGCTTTAAGTCTTTACAGGTCTCTCAAATTTAGGCTTCACTTAAACTGGAAACAAATCTCAGTGCAGAATCTTCAGATTTTTCTAAGGTTCGTTCACCTGTGAAACACTTAGATCCCTATATTGTAAACTTCAGGTCTCTCTTAATTTAGAAACCAGCCTCAGTCCCCTGAACTCTTAATGTCTTCGAAGATTGTCAAGATATCTAAACTACGAAATGTCTTCTTAAAATTTAGAACTCGGTAAAACTGATAACTAGTCCTAGCTCTGATTCCTTAGTTCTTTGAAACTTTCTCGAATCACACTGAGACATTTAGATCCTTTCACCTGAAATTTTAGGCCCTTTTACAATTGAAAAACCAAGCTCAGTCTTGATTCCTCAATTCCCTTAAGAATTCGTTAGCCTAACTGAGACTCTTAGGGTTCTGCCAACCTATTAGATGTCAGACCCTCTTTGAATTGGAAGCTAATGCAGAATCTGCAGATCCTCCAAGGATCCTTTGTACAAATTGAACACTTAAACCTCTTCATTCTCAACGATAGGCCTGTGTGAAACTGGAAGTCAGTCCCAGTCCTGAATTCTTAGCACCCTCAATATCCCATCAGCTAAATTGAGACACCTAGACCTCTGAACATTCTTTGAATCTTTAAAACCCAACGACTGAGAACCGGTCTCAGCCTGGATTCTTTGCTTCCTGCAAAGTATCTCTAGTCTGCCTGTAAATACTCAGACCTCTGTACCCAAACTGCAGAATCTCTGCCTCAATCCTCAACAAGAACCCATTCCGAAGTGCCTAGGACAAGAATCTCCAGACCCAGAGGAGTCTCAGAAACAGTCTCCTAGGCCGTCCAAGACAGACAACCACCTTGCTGTGTTCATAGACGTATTCAAGTAGACTTAGCAAAGGAGGCACAGCCCGATTCGAAGATAGAGATCGTAACTCACCAGGACTCACCGCGTACCGACGATAATCCTGATCGTGGATAAACGAAACCGTTCTCCTAGTAAAAAGAGGGTTAAGGAGGTAAGGGGGATCAACGATCTTGTAAAGAGATCCTTGGCCCGAGCCCGACTCACACCCTTGTCTCGTTGTAGGGGCTGGACGAGGTGCTGGTGCCCTGGCGACGTTGCCGGTCATTGTCGCCAGGCACGTTGAACGCGACGTTCGGCACGGTGGCCGGGTCGATCGGCTGATAATGGGACTGGACCGGTTGTCCGCTCGGCTGCGATTGGTGAGAGTGGGAGGAAGACGAGGGTGGGCCCTCGCTTATCGAGGTCGTCGAGGCGAGAATACGGCGACCGCGTACCTGGTAACGTTGGGGGTAGCAGCGGCCGCAGCAGGCGTGCAGCAGGCCGCCCCTTGAGGCAGTGCTGTGCGCGGGAGAGGTCAGGGGCGACGGCGAGCCCGGCCTTTTCGGGGCACCGTTGAACGGCACCTCCATCTCCACGAACTCGCGATCCTGAAACACACAAATCCAAATAGACGTCGCTACACAATCCACTATTTTTCGGAAGGATTGGAACATGTTCACAACAATTGTTACAAGGAAACATATTCAAGTCACACGAACTGATTTTGGCCATCCTGATTTTTCTAACCATGTCATAGAAGGGCTGATAGCATTTTCTCTCATTGTGATGACACGAAAAATATTTCACATTCCATTTTTATTGTGTCACAAGACGAATATCATGCAAAAAATATTTTTTTCACCATTTCTTTTCGACTGTGACTACTTCATTGAATTCGACGACTCTGAAATGTGTTGTGAAGGTCAACGACAAGGACAACGAAAAATATACTGAAAAGTGTATGCAAATGTTGTATGGATTTAATAGTTTTCACTCGTTGCACCCGAAGCAATTATACTCCAGAACCTAGACACTTCGTTCGATTTAGAATATGTGTTCAGTGTACCGATTTCTTTTGGATTTACGTGCATTCATTTAAGAAAACACTGGAAATTTTCGTAATTTTTCGATGCACGCAGTTTTCGTGATCTATAAATTATTCTGATCGTGGTTGCCACAAGTGCATAAAATCGAGGCGGCGCGGCGGGAAATTGTTTTCCGGCGGAACGAGTATTCTTAACCGCGTCTGACAAGGCACGTCTGGATCTACTGCGGCGCAGCCTGCCGAACCGACAACTTTGATTAAAAGTAAAGATTCTTTAATTAAATTCAAGCTTGTTTATCGATCCAACCGCTTCTCGCAGCCCCGTACGTTCGCGGTAATTGAAGAATGGAAAGCGTTGGAGGCGCTTCACAATTTAGAACCAGGAAATTCGAGAGTTCCCATCACCGACGTCGCATCGCGATTTAGAAAGCGATTTTTTATTATCCAACTATCCATTTTGCAAGTGCTGGTTGAAAGGTAACTTACTTTCCAGACTTATACGAAAACATTGTCTTCAGAAAATTGGCTATAATTTTTTATTTGTTAACGCTATCATTATACTTTCTGCAGCGAAAATGTAACTGGCAACTATACCTTTACAACGGTATAAATTATTTTGCGCAATTTTCATCCTACCAAATTTTATAGCTAAAAAACGACACGTGTCTCAGCCTTTACGACAGTCCCTTATATTCAAAATTCATAACAACTTAATCTCGGAACAGATTTTGAAAAAGAAAGGGTTAAATGTGCTAAACATTGAAACTTCCTCTTTATTATATATTTCCTCTTTATTATATATAGAAAGTTTAGACAATTATTCATGAAGGAAAGAAAGCAATCGTAAAGGCTCGGACAATTACCCTTTCGCTTAATCCTTTCGCTGCTGAGTTAAGGACGATGAACAGAGCCGTAATTTTATCGAAAACGTAAATTTACGGGAGTAGCACATAAAAACAGATTTTGAAAAACGTATATTTACGAACGTAGCAGCGAAAGGATTAAGCGTAGAATTCCAGAACCTTGCAATTGCATTGTTTTGCGTTTATGGATCTAATAAGTGCGTCCATAACTTCCCTTGTAAATGTATCAGTATGAGTGAACCCAATAAATGCATCAAGAACTTCCCTTGCAATTGCGTTTTTATGCACTCGTGAACCCAACAAATACACCAAGAACTTTCTTTGCAATTGCATGGTTTGTATTTGCAGATCTTTATGCATTTTTAGACATGCATAAAGATCTGAGAAACTTCGGTAAAGCTCATTTAAAGAGCTGCGGTAAAGACAAAATAAAAATTTCATTAATTTTAGTTACTACAGCCATTTCCCAGTATTTTGAAATTTTGTCGCACCATAAACTGACAACACTGTCCAATAAAATAAAACTTTCTTCATGTTCAACAATTACTGTTGAACATACTGTAAACATGTTTAAACATTCATAATGTATTAATATTGGATATCACTGTATTCGGAAAAGTCTACAGAATCTTTTGCTGTAAAGGACAATTCAATATCTTTTATAATAACATGACAATATTTGTTTAAAGTTGAAAAATATGATTTTTTTATCAAAATCATGTTTGAAAAATTAAGGACAGATTCGGAATCAGCGTAAAAAACTCTATAAGAATCACCCACCAATAATTGTTAAACAAATTTGGTGTTGGACAGTGTAATTGGTCCCTAGAAACGAGGGAACTGTCAGTAGCAGTCTACCGAATGCTCCTCGATTGTCCAAACGAATTAGAGAGGATTTCAGCTAGAAAATTAGAAATACGACAGTGGATGATCTAATTATGGCTGGTAATAACTGATTGTCGCAATAGAGAAGCAGAGTTTCAATAGGTAGCGATCGTATAAATAGAATCGGGCAAATAGATCTATTACCAGTGGCCATTTCGCGGATCCACGAGCGCTCGAATGGAAATTCCAACTAGAAATATGACAGTTATCCTTAGTTATAAAAGGGGACGAGTTCGAAACGTTCCACGGGGCCACGGGAAATTGTTCTGGGAGCGAGAGCCGAGAGACGAATTCGCTTTCGAACGAGCGCGAATCGCGCAGAGACCATTCCCCGAACCAGTCCCGGTGTTAGCCGAGCAAAGTTTCGACCGTCAGTGCAATCCCCACCGACACAGCGGAAACTTGTTTCTCCTACCAAATTACGCGGCCAATGGGGAAAACGATGATGGTTTCGCATCGGACCAGTCCATCTCTCCACCATCCTGCATCCAAGATTTCGCCTATCACGTCATTCTAATAATTGTGAAACGCTCGATACTTAAACTAAAGTAATGTCATTTAAAAACTTCGCACGCTCACACTCTGTCGGTAAAAATTTCAAAATATTGCAACTACGCGAAATTCAGTAAAAATTCACGCTACCTTATCAACAGAATCACAGTCACTTGTCATGGACTAGTGTTACTTTAAATTGTTTGATATCTGAAGTGGTATTACTGGGACCTTGTTAAAATTTTCAAAAAATTAAAAAAACTACTTTTAATTAAAAAGCACAATGAAGCACGGCGATTAAAAGAAGAAGAGCATGGTAATCCGGCAGATAATCCACAGAAAGTACGCCAAAGAGAGCGAGAAGGAGCCGAGGGAGAGCTGACAGGAATAATCAGAGAAAGTGACGAGACAAGATCGTTAACACTAATCCAGGGTAAAGTGGTTGACTAAACCGAGTCTCTGGCTGCTTGCTGAGAGCCGCGTCGCCTCTCAAAGGCCAAAGACGAGATGAAATCTATCCTATAAGTGCTGAGCCAGGTATAGCCGTGCCTCGGAACACTTCGGAACCCTTTCCCAGCGGTTTTCCACCAGAGACGGTTGCTCCGTCCGTCGCACCGAATCGAATCTGGAGCTCGTAGCAGCTCGTAGAGATCGCCGAATCTACCCAGCATACCTCTCGGCACCTTGGGATATCGTTGCTCAAACTGCTAGTAGACTTTCAGCGTTTCGGTGTGCTCATTCCCATCCTCGTGGTCCACGAAACCCGCTCGAATCGTCTGATTTTTCCCCCGAAAATTTCATTTGCCTCCACCACGATAACAAAAAAATCAGCGAAACGTATCCAGCGTTTTTATCTCTCTATTGCGTTCCCTCTCGCTCTCTCTCTCTCTCCCTCTCCCTCTCTCTCTTTCTCTGTTTCCCTCGTTCTAGCTCTCTGGCGCTTCGTTCTTTTTTACCTGTTCTTTGTTTAAACCCGTCCGGGTCCCTTCGGGAGCCCTGAAATATCGAAATCTCGGATCTCTGGCTCAACGATTGAATTCTAGGCATTGAGAGACACGCCGGAAACAGATGGCACCCCGGTCCCCGCCTATCCAGAGACTCGGTGACCCGAGGAGATATTTAAATTTCATGAATCCGGTATAATCCGGCTCGCGACCCGGAAAATTCCGATTATTTTACATGGACCCGCCGACGAGAGTTGTTTATCCTGGGAACGTTGAGCTACGTCCGCAAGTCTGCTGACGAATCGAGAACCTGCTGAAATTTCGCTCGATTTGCGACTTTCCTAGTACTTGTCTTTCGGGTTTTCGTTCCCCATTTGTTCAAGACATGCTACATATTATGCCGGGGATACATGCTTGGGTATTTTGAAATAAAACTCTACCCTTATCACCCTGTACCCTTTGATGGGATTGGAGATTTTTCAGAAAAAGAAATCTTCGAATATCATATTGTGAAATGTATGTTTGGAAATTTTTCTCGAGAAACAGAATAGGTCGATCAAAATCTTCTCATTCGAATATTGTTGTATATACTTTAGATAGTAGGAAGATATTTGGTAATTATTTAGAACGAGGTACTCCTCTCCGCAAAAAACTATTGCTAGTACTGAATTCAATTTTCCGTATTCGTCTACGCTCCGTGGCAACGTAAGCCTGGTCCGGCGCGGCGTCTGTTTAATGTTTTTCTAAACACGTTGTGGACTTCAGAATGCAAACTTCTGTGCAAATATGTTTCTTAATTTTTCTTTCACAAAATGGTGCTACCGGAATCATGTGATCGAACGTCTTTCTTTGGACGAACTATCCACGCCTCTAACACAGCTTTTGAAAAAGATCAAGGAATGAATAAAAATGCGGACCTTAGATACAGTAAAAATATTTTAGTTATTTTTATTTTGACACCATGTAGGCGTTAGGATCGTACTTCCAGATTTCTTCCGTCGAATGGATCTTTTTGCGGTGTTGAACATAATTTTCCCATTTCGTATCCACTGTATTTGAGATTTGAGTCGGATATCATCTCGTACACACTCGAAAGAAGTGTTCGGGATTTTTGGAATGCACGGGAAACTTAGCTCGTAATTTCCACGCGAAAGTTTCATGCGGGAAACTTTGTATTCGACCGTACCATCGTACTGTTTTGCTAGTGATCAGTAATTTTAAAAAATCCTACGTACGTCTCCTTAAGCTCGTCTTTCTCGGACGCGACGCGAAGACCAGCCAAGCGTGGAAATAAAATGAGCGAATAAAACGGGGCTGGTATATCCGCCGACAAAGGACAGCCCTTCACCTGCCCCATTATTTTCCCTCTTGCGAGAATCCCGTTCGTACGTCCTCGATGGCACGCGTAATTGTAAAAATGGGCTCTCTTCGATCGACAGATGGGCTGCAGCCAGAATCGGGAGAGTTCTTTAGAGTTCATCATGATTTTCAGGATTCCCTTCATCTTATCCTTCTTACCAAACCATTCCCCTAACCAGTGTTGGGCAAATCTTATTTCGAATAACGAATAAGGAATAGCGAATAAATGGTCATTCAAATGAAGGTGACAATCATGACATTGATGTTCCGAGTGTGTTAATGTGGAAAAAGAACACTTCCTCAACTTATACGCTGTCCCAACCTTTGCGACAGTCTCTTAATAATATTCGTCGCAACGATATTTCGAGAACGTTTGGCCATTACGAATTTAATCAAAACGTCTCGTTGACAAGAGTTGATGATTGAGCCACAAGTAGTAGATACATCTAAATCATTCAAACACTGATGTCTAGACTGCGGATTTTAAACATTCATGGCAGAAAACGAAAATGTAAAGACATGAGAAGAATTGAGTATTGTTATATTATTCTCGATTTTTAAAATTATTAAAATAGGAAATGCATTTATATATATATTATATTTGACTTTTGTTCTTTGCTATTGACTCGGAGAATTTTTACTTAAATTTTCTTAACCCTCACTCGTCCCTCGTGCCCATTTAACACAGTTTTCCCGAAATAAGTTATAGGTACTGCTCCGTTAGTTGCAGGTAAAAAAACTTCGTGACTTTTATTCTTTTAAATTTTCTTCTTTGCAATCCTTTGTCGAGTGTGACTCGACATCAGAGAAAGAAAAATGTAAATAAAATGGATTTGGTTCTTCCTTTACGTATTTAATTGTCTTATTTTTTAGTTAAAACAAATATAAATTACAAGAAAGTTTGAGATCTGTATTTAATATAATTAGTAAAGAAAATTGTTCAAAATAGGTAGCAGTCAAGGAACTGTCCTTTGAAGTAAATTTCAAATAAAACGCTTAAAATAATAGGGAGTTGTTGGCAACAAAATTAAAAAATAATTCGGAGTGCAAAAGGTTAATGCGAAATACAAAACCGAAAAACCTAAGATGTAAATGTTAACTTATCAATTTGAATAAAAAAAAAAACAACTGTTTACCTTGTTATTCCATCGATATTTTACCACTGTGTCAATTTGACAGCGGGGGACAGATTCTGTTCGCGAAATGGGGGACGGATGAGAGTTAATCATTGTATTCTTTTAAATTGCCCATTTTTGCCATAAATAGATAAAATCTACAAGATATTACATAGAGATTAACGCTTAACCTACCATCCCACCGGTAACAATTACCGGTCCCAGATTTATTATTTTACAATTACTGAAATAATAAAAATGATTTTATAAGAATTGATTGTACAATAAATATCTTTAGTAGAGCACGTATTATAATATAATAGGAGCCGCACAAAGTCTAAATAAAATCAATCTTGTCATTTTTGTAAGGTAACATGTATCAGTTACTTTTAAGGCTCGGTAGGTTTAGTATTAAAAATAAAATACCTAAGCACAAAGTATACCGAACAAACAGCAACATTAAACGTGAAATTACAGGATGATTAAAACGGGAACACAATAAAAGCATTCGTATGAATAGCACACAAACGACAGCAATTAAGAACAGCTTAAGGGCAGAGATGAGCGAAACAGATGGGCGAACAGCGTGCAGAGAATATTGGGAATCGAGACGATCAGAATTCGGAGGAAGATTCTTAGCTAGCCACGTGCGCGCAGCTAAAGCATTTTTCCTCTCGAGCACCGATATTAATTAGGCCCTCCCGTCAGGTTCTGCTGAAGTTCCGTGTTCCGTCTTTCGTTGGCTTGGGTTCTTTTAACGAGTTTGCTTTTAGCAAGACCCTGGCTAGCTGTTGTGCGGGGATATGCTCTCTAGGTCCGGGTGAAATCGAGCCTGGCAACGCGGGAGAAGATTGATCGGCCTGTGCCCTGCTATTGCCGAACCGGGCGAGAGCCTTTTTCCATTGATCAAAGTGGAGCGCGGATCCTCATCCCCAGGGCCCGCGACAAAGAACCGTCCAAGTTGCGCTTCGAAACAAAGTTCCCCGTGGACTCGCGAGCCCGCTCTTCCCGTGGGCTGTCGTCGACGTTATCGACGACACCGTCATGTCCTCTCGACGATCAATAGACTCGATTCCGCGAGCTACGCGATCTATCAGACCCCTCGAAGACCGCGAATTATCAAAATAAACGTTGGTTACATTAACTGATTAACTAACAAATGTTTAATTTTAAATTTTTAAATGATTAGCATTTACAGCGAGTGTCAAAAGTATTCGTATACCCTTTAAAATAGAATAACTTTTTCATAATTGTACCAAACGACCTGACGTTTTATAATCAATTAGAAGCATTGGTTTACGAAATGATATGCAAAAAAGATTTTCCAAATAATTATAATTTACAAGGTAACATGCAAAAATGAAAAAGGCATTTTTTAAAACCTTTTTATTTGGGCCTTAATGAAAATTTAAAATATATGTTTTGTAGATCTATGTTAGTTATACACATGCTAAAAATTTCATCGAAATCGATAACATACCCAAGAGCTACAAGTGATTAAATGTGGTGAAAATCAAAGATTTTCGCGACTTTTGGACGGTTTCTGCTTAAAATCCACAGAATCGTACATCTTTTGATTGCGTGTCGTTTTTTCCCGCGTCAACCAATTACGATGAAATTTTCAGCATGTGTATAACTAACATAGATCTACAAATCAAATAAAAAAGTTTTAAAAAAAGTTTTTTTCAAATTATAATTTTCGGGAAATCTGTTTTGCATATCATTTCGTAAACCAATGCTTCTAATTGATTATAAAAAATCAGGTCGTTTAGTACAATTATAAAAAAGTTATTGTTTTAAAGGGCGTTCGAATACTTTCGTCGCTCACTGTACATTCTTATAGTTTCAGATTAGTTAGACGTGATTTCTGATTACGACAATTTTGTCAGCGATCGTTTATGTAGATAGTTTTTATTTTTACTAGCCGTTCGATTGGCTGTGAGATTAGCATGTGGCAAAAACAGTGACAGCCAGACATAGTTCCGTGTAAAAAGAAATCGCGGAGAACGACTTCTATAAACAGATCGACGCCAGGCTATTTCGGTACGGCGGATTGTAAAGGTGGTTATAAACGCACTGACCTCTCCAAGATAGTGACGCGTGACATGACACCGTTTCGGAGGGCCACCAATTGCGCCTTCTATTTAGCGCAGCCATTGATCTAGCCCCAACCGTTTAAATATAAGTTAAACAAATTCCTCGCGCTGCGCCGTTCACCTCGACGCGGAACCACACGCAAGAATCCTTCGGAACGCAAACGAGTAGCTTTCCAACACAATTGACACGTCTGAAATCATAACATTGTTTTATCCTCGATCTGGAAACTACTATCTAAAATGTAGCATAGAATGTTTAAAAAGTATCGTTTTTTACCTTGAAAAATCAAATTTAATCATTTATAACCCAAAAAGTATCAGAGATATCAAAAACATCCCACGTTGTATTTTAGAGAGTACCATCTAGTTCGAGAATAAAAGAAAATTGTTCATTTCAGATGTTTCCATTTTTGTCAGCAATGGCATCCATCCAGTAAAAGGCCGTTCCAAAAAAACAGCGAATATCCGGCATTTTTTAATATTTTGTTGTGGAAAAAATGGAGAACAAGGTTAACAGTTGTGTTAACATGACTGTAGACAGAATTTTTCACTTGTTAATTATCCTTAGAAAATTTTTCTAAGAATATAACAGATTTTTTGTCAAGGTGGACTCGCCTCTTGAAGAAATAGAAGAGCGACGATGTTTTATATGGTGGCGAGTAGATTTTGGTTTACGTCGACGAGCTGCTGCATTTTTCCTGTGATCGTGGACGACTCCAAGGCTTCGTCTGGGCAATCTGAGGAAGTAGGATGGGGAACATGTTCGGTTTAGGTAGCCGGGCAACTATAAAGTTGCGAGAAGCGTCCCGGGGTCAGGTCGAATCGCGTAGCGAGTTATTTATGGGGCACAGGGATGGCCCAGCTGGATTTACGAACTCTGATCGCTGCCACTATTAAGCAGGGAATGCATATCCATCCTGGCTGAGGCTCGCGGCCGCTGCATTTCTGAAATGATGTCGCCGTCGGGCGCGTCCATCTTCGCCGGTCCTTGTCGTTTATAACCGCTCTTCAGGCCCTCGAAATAAAAGCCAGATGAGGACTGCGAATCCGTGCGCCACACGTGCTCGAGTCAGCTCTTTCTCGAAAGTATTTTCTCGAGAAAATAGCATAAACATATCCCATTTAACACTAAACCTACCACCAGCCTGTCAAAATCACCGGCTCCAAATTTTTTATTTTACAATTATTGAAATAATAAAAATGATTGTATAGATATCTTTAGTAGAGCACATATTATAAATGAAATCAATCTTGTCATTTTTACAAGGGAACATAAATCTTTAAATCTCTAAAGGAAAATTAATCTTCACTCTGCATACATACAATTCTAATATTAACTCTGTACTAGGGTGCAAGAACATCCCCCGCATGTTTTCTGTGCAAAATGTAAAGAAAGACTTTGTTGCGTGAGTATTTGTGAAATTTTATTACGGTAGGTGTATCAAAATATTAAAAAATTTAATTTTCACACATAAAATTCTCAATAATTAAAAAAAATCTAATAATCTCAATCTTTTTAATCATGTGTGAAATATGTCATAGATAGCATTCCTAAGAGAACTTCGGAAATTTTCCATTCGGCAACATTTCATATATGTTTTTATTAGTTGGAAGTGTGGTTACAACCCTATACGCAGAGTGAAGGTTAAGGCTCGGTTGGTTTAGTGTTAACTCTGTCCTTGTGCAACTTCTCTATTCTATTTGTCTACCATAAATGCTTAAATTTATTAAAATAAATCGCAGGTCAACACATTCCGTGCCGGACCAATTTTTGGAGACTTTCCGTTCAGGCCGCGTATATGGGGCGTATACGACTCACACTTCACGATTTTACGATTAAATAAACTTGCTTTTGACGTATGCCTTACAATTTTTCAATAGTACAAAATTATTATCAAGAAAAGAGTGTAGAGTTTAATATGCATTAGACAACAAAGCAATAAATTGTATGGAATTATTCCAACGAACACATATGGTTCGTTTTTCAATGAGAATTCCAAGCGGCCTGAACGGAAAGTTCAGTGATGAGGCAAAGCTAGCATTAATGGCAGACACTGGCATCAGCATTAATTCATTATTCTCGATAAATTGAGTTATTTAATGCAGAAGTAGTGTAAGTCAATATTTGTCTGTTTGGATTGACACCACGTCTCAGGGATTTAATTGTCATTACTAGATTGCGGATCTTTGTGCAAAATAAAAATTTTAATTGCAAAACACAGGAGTTAGGAGTTATAACGTTGAAAATAAATGTTGATACTCATAAATTCCTTGAATGTTTCTACCGTTTTAAATTGCACCTACACACCTTTATCATAAATGCATAAAATCTGCAGTTTAGTCATTACACAAAATTGTAATGTAATTTTAGCGTGGCTCAGCGTATGCACGCGACTGTAACGGCCCTCTGTCCAGAATTTCATAAAATTTTCCAGTGAATGAAGGAAATAGTCGCGAGATTCAAGGATTGAAAAAGGACGTGCAGGGCGAAAGATCTACACAGAGAATCTCGAGGAATCTCGAAGTAGAAAAACTGGGAATAGGTGGAGGATAAATGGGGCCCGCGCGCAACGCGAGAATTAAAAACCGCCGCGGCGATCCGCCGGCATGGAAATTCACAGCCGGTGGGACGCGCGTGAAAACAGCGAGGAAAAATCTGCCTGTTTGAATATCCACAGCCACGCGGCGACGGCGCCGAAAAAACGGGTGAAATGGATGGCCTCTCGTGAATTTAATATCGTCCAGCTGGAAATAAACGTGCTAAAAAGGGGCGGCTGGCAAGAAAAAGACCGGAACACTGGCGAGGAGAAGACAGAAACCTTCTACCTCTCCGCTATTCTACTTCATCTCGCTCCTAGGATCTTCTTAGATCTTCTAGGATCAGCTGAGCCTCCAACACGATCTAGCATCTCATGCTGATCTGATCTCTGTGACATTGATACTAGTTTTATATTGCAATCTATTCGGTAGAGATAGAGATATATGCTTCTATTAAAACAGAAATTTTAGAGGGAGATGTAATCTGTTTATTGACTGAACTCATTATCCGTTACGCAAATTCTTATTTCCATACGTTACTTAATAAAAATCAAAAATAGGAGAAAAAACTAAAACTCAACTAAAACACTCTCCGTTGTAAAAATAAAATAGAAATGCTATTAGTTCTTGTTGACGTATACGTTTCTTACTATTTTACAAATCTGCACATGCCATAAATGCATAAAGACCCGCAGTCTATTAATCACATACTCCACGAGAGAGCTATTACTTTTCTCCGCGAAAGAGCTAGTAATTTCCTCCACGGCAAAGCTAGTGTAGCTATAGTAGCTTTATTTATTTAGAGCCATCTATCTGCATCTTTTTGTAGGTGAACTAGCCATTTCCTCCACGAAAGAGCTAGCAACTTGCTCCGCACGAAATCTACTCGTTCATACGCGTCACATGATCCACAGGAAAACATTCCTTTTCTCCACGGAAGAACTAGTAATTTCCTCCAGGAGAAAGCTACTCATCCACTTTTTGGAAACAACCATCTACTGCTTTCCTTTTCGGATGAATTAGCACCGCGCTCCACAGAACAGCTATCCAGAACCAAGTCGATCGATCCTGCAGCATGATCGAGCGCCCAATGTCTCGAAAGGGTCAGTCGAAAGATCGCATTCGGCGCGTCGGCTACGGTCTCTGGAGACTAAAACGGCAACAACAACGCGAAACAAGTCCTCTCTCGCAGGCAAAAGCCCGCGAACGGACACGCAAAGTGTTTCCGAGGCGGGCACAAGAGCCGGGAGTCGCGAGAACACTTTCTTCCGCGACGCTTGCCTTCGCTGCTGTGCCACGCGAATCGGAAAATCCGATGGGGCTGGTCTATTCCGAGCTCTCTTTAACGCCGTTTCCCGGCTATAATTAGTCGGCGAGTATGACGTCTCGCCCCGACAACTTCGATTCCGATGAGATTCGATCGAGGCCGACCACGACCCGGAAGAAATCAATACTGCCGACACGAAGATACCGATTGGCCGCGTCTGATGCTCGCGAGCTGCGCAACCAATACGAGTCCTCATGGAGCCGATATCGTCCCAGAATCCCTCCTTAATCACGAAAAACAACACCGACCATCCCCAAACTGTTCCATGGACGATCGACCAACGGGAATCTTCCGGGACCCGTGATTGCTGTATACTCGTTGCTTCGAAGAAACGACTTCTTCATACTTTGGAGATAATTATCCACTATTTTTACTCGTAATTGGACTCATAATGTGCTCCGCAGGAGGCTGTTCTTTTTCTCCATGAAAGAGCTAGTAATATCCTCCACGAGGGAGCTTCACCTTAATTTTTTGGAGATAATTATCCACTGTTTTTATCCGTAGGTGGACTCATAATGTGCTCCGAGGAGGCTATCTTTTTTCTCCACGAAAGAGCTAGTAATTTCCTCCACGACGAAGCGTCATCTTAATTTTTTGGAAATAATTGTCCACTGTTCCTCTTTGTGGGTGGACTAATAATGTGCTCTTAGAATTCCTCTTCAGTCAAAACAACACCGATCATCCCCACTGCTAGCCGAAACTGTTCCACAGGCGATCGAACAACGGGAATCTTCAGGGATCCGTGAATGACTGCTGTCTAAACACTTCGGCCGCTGGACCGGGTCCTCAGTATAAATTCGACGAGATTAGAACGTCCGTTTAGCGAGACTCTAGAAGAAAGTACTTCTGTCGTCAAAGTACATACTGTTCCCCAGAAACCGTTCTGTTCTCGTCCGAGAATAAATAAATCGGACGAAGATGCGGAATTTTGTCTGCGAGGCGGTTCGCATCTCATCAAATACTTTGTCTATCTGAGAAATAGATCTACGATCTACACTCGGTCCCCTTAGCTTTGACAAGACTGTTACGGTTTTCTTGCGAATAGTTGCGAAGTCCAGCTGCCAACATCAATGAGACGATCAAAGCTAGTTTGAGTCTTGCTGCACTGGAGCACTGTGCATCACACTTTTTCTCTCCTCGATAAAATAAATCGGGTAGAACAGGCTTCTTTAGATCAATAAATCGTAGCAACATTGTGGATCAGTGGGGTGAGAAGGATTTTTGTCTACGAGACAGTTCGTATCGCATAAAATGCTTTATCTGGCTGAGACGTAGCTTTACGATCGCGGGCCTCGGAGTTTTGGCAAGACTGTGTTGGGCTTTTTTGTGCGAGCAGTTGCAAAGACTGCTGTGCATCACACTTTTCCTTTTCGTAATAAAATATATCGAGTTACATAAACAATCTGAGTTTTTTCGAGCCACATTGTAGATAGACGGGAGCTGAGCGGAAGTTTTGTCAGCGAGCCACTTCTTATCGCAGAAAATACTTCGTCTGAGAGATAGAAGTTTTGGCAAGACCGTGTTACTCTTTTCTTGTTAGCGAAGTTTAGCTGGCAACGTCAATTCAAATATCAAAGTTGGTTTGATTCGTGCGAGACATTGTTGCAAGAGCAACCTTGTAAGGGAGAGTTGCCTAATGCGTACTGGTCATCTAAATCGTACCGGCTCATTTTTTTGGTAACAATTAATGCTTGCGACTTCTAGTGGTAAAAATATAAAGCGTTCATGGAGTCGGTAATATAGGACACAACTTGTGTTATCTTGATTGATTTCGTGCCAACCTGTAGAAGCCGGAAGATTTCAAGTAAGTTTGATGTAAATTTTAACCAAATATTTTAAGACAAATTTCAATTAAATACTGTCTCTAAAAGACTTTTTTGACTTACATGATGGGGCAGAGCGCACTGCGCCTAACCTTCCTCTATATTTGTGCAGCTCAAAATATGCTCGTATAAGGACAAAAAACGACATCCCGCAAACCCATGTTTTGACCCAAAATCTAGTTAGATTCTAGTTCCTTTCTAGTTATGTCACGTGAGTACCTCCCTTAATTCACTAACACTTAAACTTCCTATATTTTCTATGCTATGAAAGCTATGAAAGAAAAACAAATTAAAAAAGGAAAAAAATTTGTTGTAACGCACAATCTATAAGTACGTCAGCATCAACATTACTGTAGAAAATGAAGAAGACTGGTTTGTTTGCTATGCAATCACATTTAGAAAACATGATTCAGTGCCTAAAGTGCAAATTATGGGTTTATGAAACTTGTGGAAGAGTGTCAAGAAGACAAAATAAACTATCATTCAAAATATTTATAATACCTTTTACTTTTAATGTTTTCTAAGAGTTTATTGTTTCAATTTGGTATATTTTTTATAAAAATTATGTTTATTTGTTTTTATACTTTTGTGTTTCAATATAATAAAAAAAATAAATTATTAAAAATTATACAATACTTTCAAAACAAAATTTATTGCCAAATAAGGTGAGTACGATTTTGGAAATACAGCAGTACGGAAAAGGTGTCCTAATTAGGATTTATGTATAATTAGTATATAAGTATAATTAGATATATGTTTACTTAGATTTAGTATAATTTCGAACAACAATTTTAGTAAAAATGTGTATTGTAATAAGATATATAATAAGATGTAATAAGATATATAAAAAATCCCTTAGGTAGTACGATTTTGGCAACTCTCCCCTACATAGAGCACTGTGTATCACAGTTTTCTCCTAATCAAATAAATCTGGAACAGACAAACAAGCTCAGTTTGCTCGTCGTTTACGGATCAGTTTGAATAAATAAATTCGAGCAACGTTGTAGACAGACAATCTAAGAACTGTCCCGAAGAATCGAAAAGTGCACGCTGGCAGCGTGCGCGATAAGTGGATTCGGACAGTCAGAGTCAGACGGGTGTTAGAAGACTTAAAGAGCGTTCCAAGATCATTCTATTCGACATATGCGAGACGACATTCGACGTTCACGATTCGCCAAGTGGGAACGCGACACACAACTTTCTGCGAATAAAGTGTAAACCTACTAGTTGTTGTGCAATGAAGTTGGCACGGCCGCGCGAAATTCCACGACGGAGCTGACCGTCTCGAGAAACGAGATAAGAACCTCACAATATTTGTTTAAAGTTGAAAAATACGTTTTTTTCTCAAAGTCATGTTCCTCAAAAACTGTGCGTGTAGGAGAAAAATTAAGGGCAGATTTGGAATCAGCGCAAAAAACTCTATAAGATCCGCCCAACAGTTATTTGGAAACATAAAAAAAGTTTAAATTTGTTGGACAGTGTTATTCACCGATCCCGATCTACTTATGTGTAAGAAAAATTGCTGCGATTTCGTAGAATCGTAGGAAAATTTGCATAAATATCTTTCAAAGCTGGAACAGGGTTTCAGTCTCATATCTACGATCTCGTAACAGTATCGTGTTCCATCTAGGCAACGAGGGAATTCTATGGGAATCGGTAGCGTATTACCAATTACTGAAGAACGAGCTCGTTTGGGACTTGATGGAAGGCGTCGAAAGTTCGACGAGAAAAGCGTCCAGTTACTTTCGCGGGACGTTAAGATAGACGCACAGAATGTTCGCGACGGAAAGTTCCGATTGTTGAAGAAGAATGGCCACGGAATGCCGATGTCAGAGTCAGTGTTTCATCAGCCGGCAGTTGTTCCAGCGTAATTAAACTGTTCCACGGGAAACATCTGACGCGTGGCCGCCGCCGCGCCGCTCCGCCTCGATTTAATCATTCCTGACGTCAAACCGTGAGCCAGATCGTATTCCATCAAGTTTCCAGCTTGATCAGGCATTCTTCACGCCCCCTGGCCGCCCTCCCGCCTGAACAGAAATGTGCTCGAAGTTAGTTTAAATCGGCCCAGAAAGTTTCACATCGAGGGCTCGTTGCGGGATTCCCGCTGGATTACATTAATCAATCTTCCTCCGGGCTCAACGATTACCGCAAACAGTCCCAAACGGAAGGGAGCTGATGCTCAGGCCTCGAAACCGCCAGCAGAAAATCCGCCTGTCTATTCCACGGGTCTGGAGTCAATTAATTCCCCGGGACGCGCGCCAGGTGCGAGACATTAAATGAAAACTTCTTTAGGCGCACCACGTACACTATTCTTGCTGGGCAATGAATGAGTTTGATCCGTCACGCCCCGAGTTGAAACTATTCGGGTAAACAGATAGGTGTGCCATAGTTTATTTGGGATTATTAGAGCTGTCACTCTTCGACACGTTGTTAGTGAAATTATAAAAAATTGTAAAATTGGTGATTGTAAGAAAAGCAGCGCTTTTCTATAATTTAAAATAACACTTCTTAATGGAAGATCCTATATAAGACAGGAACACCGGAGTTTGCATGGAGATTCACGCACGAAGTTTCACGGCTGAATCGCAAAGTGAATTTATTGGATTGTTGGAAAAGGTTTCAACGCCTTTAGCGAGGTAACGAGAGAGTCAGCACCCTTGAAAAGACTAATACACGGTCGAAACCGTGACCTCTGGTCTATAATTATCGATCGTGGGCGCGATGTATCTCGCGATTAGGCGTCCGCTTGTAATAAAAAGCGGCCGGAGAAACGGTTTGCAAAGCGAGAAGTCAAAAAACGAGATTATTTATGGAACGATCTGATATTTAACACGTTGACGGCCGTTTCACTCGCGCTCGCGTGACAGAATTATTTGTCTAGACTTAAAAATGAATTTTCGCGTGATAGATCGAGTATGTCAATTTTGTTGAGAACTTACGAAACACAGGAACCAATTAACATCACAAAGCCTTGCTCCTTAATGTTCGTGTTATTCAATAAACTGCTCCGATCTTATCTAATCTTTGTACTTTGAAAAATCATGGTGTTAAGAAGAATGGATTTTCCATTCACGGTAAATGTAAAATGATGTGATACGAAAAAAATATTCATATTTGAAAAAATTAGAACATTCTTAATTTAGTTTTACTACAAATACAGTTTTACTACTTTCTAATCAGCGAAAGAAATTGTTTTCCCAATTCGATTTTTGAGAAAAGAAGCAGTGAAAACAGGAAATTGTGTAAAGATCTGTAGTCTAGTAATAAATGTAATATAAATGTGTTCTTTACAGTTACAGTGATTAAAATGTCTTTATCGCCGAAAATATCGTAGAAGAGAAAAGAAAATGTATATTTTATTTTAACATTTATTTTAATGCTTAAATATCGATTACAAACGAATCAAATTTTATTTCACCTAAACAGAAAGGCATAACATTCATATTTGTTAGACTTTGTTAAAATCTTCATTACGAGTCTGACTCGTTAAAATACGGCAAGCGGTTAAGAAATAACAGTTCAGAATACGAGATTAAATGTTGTGATGAAAAATAAAACAAGTGAAAGGAAGTTAAGAGATTACTGGAAAATGGCTAAAATAAACGCCGCGAACAAAGGGACAAGGGAAAATGGTCGAAACAAACGTCGCGATCAAAGAGAAACTACAGAGGAATAAAACCAATGAAAGAAACTGAAGCATGAAACTGAAGAGGAGAACAACGATGTAATATTCACCGCGTTGAATTTGCTTGCGATTTGCGAAACGTAAGAAGTTGTTGGCACCATAAATCCTATCTTCTTGGCATTTACTACATTGAAACGAATTAATATTTGGACGGTCTCAAAAAGAAGATATCTTTTTTAATATCATACTATACGATTTGAACTTTTTTTGGAAGCTATAGCAATTAGTTTACTACAGGATGTGAAAAAAAATTTTTCAAAAATTGCAATTGATCGGAATTGTAGAAAAAATACTAAAAGTTGCTTTTTACAACTCTTTTATGTGTGGGCCTATATTGAAAATTTAAAAAATACGTTTTGTATATCTGTGTGAATTATATGCACTGTGAAAGTTTCATTGAGTAGAAACGATAAAATGGGAATAAACCTTGAATGCAATGAAAAGTATAAAATAAAAAACCGACGAATAGAGAGATAGAGAGAGAGAGAGAGAGAGAGAGAGAGAGAGAGAGAGAGAGGAAATTGAAGAAACTAAAAGACCGCGTGAAGATACAAATGGACGCAAAGGTCGGTGAAGTAAGGAACGCAGATGTTACGTGATATAAATTCGTAATTGAGTTCGCATTTTTGCAGACAGTGTCGGGAGGAGGTTCGGACGTCCGCAGGAAGCAGGGGGCGAAGACGGTGACATGCGAACGTGCTCAAAAAGCATAAAAGGCGGCAGGAAGTGGAACGAGACGGCCCGGGGCGGTGTACGGGATTTTTCTTGACGACTCGACAAAGCCAGCCGGAATCGCATTCGTTTCTGGGTTAAGTACACCTGCCACGCCGGGGAAACTGCGGACAGAAGGGCGAGACTAGCCTCAAACAAGCCGCCGACTGTTCAAAAGGGACGAACGTGATTGGAAGCTGATAATGGAGGAGACCAGATGTCCGGGGAGGCTAAGGCCAAACGAAAACAACGTTGGAATTCCGTGGCAGCCTTTCTGAGTCCTGACAGGAATAACTAATGGGGCTGGAATTAATATCCTTTGTAGGGACATCTTGTTTCCGGACGGTCCAGATTCCACGGATAGCGCAATAGTGTCTGACCGGCCTCCGGTTTCATCTTCCTCGCGGAAAAATTCCGCCTAGAATTTCGAATTCGAGGACGAGTTAACTCGACATCCTATACGCCGTCTTTCGATTTCGGTAGACGAATCCGTCACTGAATTCGTCTCCTTGATTGCGGATATTATGCACTTATGACAAACACCGATGGGTACAATTTAAACCGATACGAAGATTAAAAAAAGGCACATACAGATCGAATTGAGTAACCTCCTCCTTTTTTGAAGTCGATTGAAGAACTTGAAAACATCTGTATGTTATTTGGTACTTGCTAACATTAGTAAAGAAAGAATGAATTTGTGGTTCTTGTGCCTAGCAGTTCACGAAGAAAATTTTAAATCTGCATAAAGATTCGCAGTCTAACCATCGACAAGCATATTGTACAGTTCCAACGAATTGCAAGATTCAACTGCAGCAGAATGTTCCAATCAATTCGTGTCCCCAGTTTCTCTTTGGTTTGATCAACATGAAATATTGCGCAAACCCAAACAAGGATGGGGATCAGCTGTAGCAAAATTTCCCAATCGATTGGTGGATGCGCGCTGCAGCGAATTCAAAAGGAAAAGCGTCCCGAACGAGCGCGGGGAGTCGAGCGTCCCCGTTTCGCCGGCTCGGCGACGAAATCCTCCTTTGTGGACGAAGAGGCGCACGGTTCATTAAGCTCCGCGCGAGCCTCGTTTAATTTCGCGGCGTCACTCCGGGAAACGTCATGTTATCTGAGCCCGGTTCATTCTCGGGCGAGAAGCAACGTCGCTGCTTAAAATCCTGGAGCCCGGATTCTCGCCGCGCGGGCTGCGGCGTAATTTGAATAAACCCCCTCTGTTCGCGTCTAATTTTAGCAAGCCGCTCTCCCTCTCTGTCTCTCTCTCTCTTTCTCGTGCGCTGAGGGATGCCATGTGCCACCCACCGAGACCGGCATACCTACACGAACAGAATAAACTCCTTGTGCGACAGGTACACCTCCACAGGTGCACACCCTCCGGAACACCTGTGTTCGTATGCCGGCTTCTCGCGATAAATCCGTGCTCCGATGATTTTCCCGCGATCTTCTCGCGACACGCTGATCATCGAGCTCGCCGAATTTTGGTTTAACACTGCCTAAATCTCACAATATATTCTTTTACATCTTCATAAATAGACTGCGGATCTTTATGCAGAATAAAAATTGTCTGCATCGATTACAAGCCACAGAAACCAAATAAAAAATTCTTTCTACTTTTAACAATTTTTAATTAAGCTGAAACTAATACACCGATGTCCTTAAATCGTTTTAATATGCCCACTGCTTTAAATTTTACGTGTCTATTTTTCTCATAAATTCATAAAATCCGTAGTCTATTCATAAAAGTGTAAAATCAAAAATATCCTTTTAACCCATCAGGACTCCAACGAATATTAAAAAATTTATTACACTTGGTCAAATTATTGGACACGATACACTGCCATACTTCATCTGATAGTAGGAACGATTGAAAAAAAAAGAAATCAAAATTGAAACCACCTAACCAACAGATACTCAACCAATAACTGCTGTAAAGAGCATGGGATGCCCTCTCTAAAGGTAGAATTAATTCTACCGTGAACTTCACTGTCTTTTTTAAAATATTGCAACCATTTTTGTAAAGAAATTCACCCCAATAATTTTGAAGGTTAAAGTTGCTCGACGACTTTTTACGAAAAAGGTTGAAGCTTTGCTCTCGCGGGTGACGTTATCCGTCAGATTCGCAGAGTGACGGATTTTTCGATTGCCGTAGAACGGTGTCGAAATGATCGGACAGATGAATTGCAATATTCGTGACGCAGGACTGTTGTCCGACGTGAAACGTTGACGTCTCGCCAAGCGATCTTGATTGTTAAGTCTACCATTTTAAACCGTAGTAAAGCCGAAACTCGGTTGTCGAAAGCTCTGATAAATAGGTCAGCCTCGCATTCCGTGAATTGAAGCCGCGCGTCTCGGTGGCCACTCGAGCTTGAATTTCCACGGAAATCGTGTTAATTGCAAGTTCTCGGTCAAGGATGCATCGATTAAACGACCGGGGACTATCCGTTTCGGGGAGTGCACTGCGCCTTTCACGAAAGTGAGATCGCGTTCGACCCATCCCCCGGGCGTTTCATTGAAATTCAACACATTCCATTATCAATTCGGATGCCGCGCGTTCTGAAAACATGTCGCTGCAGCTCGAGAGTCTCTTCAACTTTCGAACTTCGAAAGCGGAAAAATATATTAAATACGTGCATCACTGTCCTGTTGACACACAGTTTACGGAACACTAGAATTAACTATTTCATATCAGTGATCGGAAATGACCGGTTCTACAGATTTTATGTTACAATTATTCAAATTATAAAGATCGTCTCTCGGGAAATTATTAAAGAATCAATTTTTATAAAGCAACAGATGTCGATTATTTTCAGTTCTCGATATCTTCGTTGTTAAAATAGAACTTTTTTATTTTTTCTTTACTGATGGAAATTTCTGATCCTATATTTTCATGAATTTCGAAAACAAGCTGAATTTGAGAAGAAAAGAGATTGCCCTTTGACGAAGTCTACAGGACTGAATTTTGGGAAGGAGCTGGATGACTCACCGTGGTCTTCTCTAAACAACGAAGCAGATGGTGATGCTGCAATTCGAAAATATCCTCCTCCTTGTAAGAGTCCTCCAGCGTAAGGCCGCTTTCCTGCGCGGCCAGCCGGGCTTCGGCCGCCTTCTTTTTGCTCACGAAGGCCGCTCCACTTGACGCTTTTGCGATCCTGATGCGCGCTAATCTGGCTTTCTGTAACAGAAATCACAATTCACAATTATTAAACAACCAAAAATAATAGAGACCTAGGAGATAACAAATTATTTAAATTATTCCAGGCTGTTAGTCTTTCGTTTCAATTGTAATCTGCTTCATTCAGTAGACAAAACGTGAAAATCATCTCTGGACGGGTTAGAGAATCTCGCACGAACCATTTTTAACGTCGGAGGAACAGAACATTTTTTAAAGACGACAAGTAAGGAATATCTTAGGAATATTCCCACGCGCCACTGTATACGTTCATATTTAACGTGCTTCTTTCAGTGAATAACACGTAAAAATCTGACTCCTAGACGCCCGAAAGATCCCCGCACCGAAGAATTCCATGAACTTCCTAAAAACCCGCATGAAAACGGTACGAGACACTATCAACTACAGGGACAACCATTTTTAAACCAGCCGTGTCGAACAAACGAGATATGTACGTAAACGTCTCCTGAGAAGGACGCCTAACGGTCTAGAAAAGTTTGTGAAAACTGAATTCGGCTGTTGGAAGCGAACCAGGTGCGAGGAACGCGGGAAGCGGAAAGAAAGTTACGCTCGAACGAAAACTCGAGAGACCGGTGGGTAGATGGAGAGAGAGGACGAGAAAGAAAAGGAGGCCGAGTCAAAGCGATGCTAGGGAGGAGACCGCGTGTCTTTCCAGGCTTGGCGAAATTGTCTCGCGAAGTAACAATAGCGAGGATTGCGCGAGAACCGCGACGCGTCGGGGACGACGAAAATCGTGGGGCTGCTGGCGGCGACGACGACGACGATGACGCTGGAAACGCATCAGCCCGGCGCGGGGACGCGAATTCGAGCGGAACAAGTCATTAGACTAACAACGACGCATTGTCCGCTTGTTTCTCTCCTTTTTCTCTCTCCGAGGCTCATCGGGGCTTCCTACCCCACGGTCAATTAAGCTTTTAGCGGCGATTTTCCTCGGGAAATTACCGCGCGCCCATTCAGAAGCCGCGAACACGCGACGCCGATTCTACGCTCGGAACGCGTCCAGGCTCGTTTCCGCAACGATTATGCTCGAACCATCGGATTTTCGCCTTCTTCGTCGCCTCCGACTTTTCAACATTGGCGAAACAGCTGGAAACCGCACAACCGTTATTGCCAACGCTAACTACACACCACCAATTGTGTTTACAATATTGTAGTTAGTATTGTAATTATCCTTTCCCATTCAACAACCTAACGTGTTAAAGGACCCTAGGAATGACTTTATAGTACGGTTGACCATCTGGGAGGTTTTCAGTAGTTTCTTTCTTAGCATCGAGCCACTGTCGTTTCTTTAGTAAGCCGGGGCTGCTCTTTACTTTACCGGACTCAAAATTTGTGCCTTTCTCCTATAAATCATTATGTATTTGGTATGTAATCCAGTAAATTTGTATCCGGGGACCCTGCAGATCGATGTCTCCATCCTGTAGGATCAATGGTTCAGAAGTTATGCTTGCTTAAAGTTGAGCATTTTTCAGTGTTTTTGACAGGTAAGGGCGCCGCCATATTGGTTTGTAGTGACGATCGCGCGCCGCTTACCGTGCAGAACCGCTAGATTTCGATAGCACGATTTAAAGCAGCTTTGCATTCGCGATGCGAGTCTTAAGGACCCGCGCCGGATTGCGGGTAACAGTCACGCCAGTAGGAATAAATTTGTCAACGAGTTCCCTACGAGCAAATCCTGTGACAAGAATTCCCCCGTTTGTCGGTAGACGATTCCACAACGTTCGTAATGAGATATGATGATAACTCCGTGTGGCAGAGGATGAAGAGAAACTTTTCTCTCTCGGCTCGTCTGCATCCGGAAGAAGCCTTTCTTCCTTTGCCCGGGCCTCACGGGAGTCGCGAAGACGCCATTGCGTAATTGTGAAATAACGCGAGATAAAGCTGTTCGTTAAGAGAACTTTACACCACGCCACTGTGAGATTCCCTTGCGACAATTCTCTGGACGATTTCCCTTTTCTAAGAAAAATCTGCGGTACGTGCTTGACTTACTTTTGCGGCCTCATCTTTTGTTACTTATTTTATAAATACGGATAAAATTACGGATAAGCGAGCGGCGCTGCAACGCGACAAGACTACCGCGGATCCATCATTAACGCGTTATTTCCCTTTAACGTGTAATGCACACGACTTTGGCAAACCCCGCAAAGCCCGTAGGGATCGAATAATAATTTTTTCGATCGAAAATCAAATTCACAAAATATTCTTTTCAAATCCTTATTGTTCCAATTATAATGCTTAGCATTTAGCATTGCTAAACATTTAGAAAGTAATGAAGATGCCTCAAATACCGATATGAGACAAGTCATTTTATACCAAATGAAGTACTGGATCGGCCACCCGGACTTCTGTGAACCGTCAAGAACCGACCGTCGTGTCACTACGCTATTCTAACAGACCGTGTCGAATAAAACGATCGGACGTCACGAAAACCTCAACCATACGACCGTTTCCTTCATCACGCTCGCACTGATTTTCGCAGGCGATAATCCTCGTTGACGAAATTAACTCCTGCTTCCTTCCCCACCTTCCGCCGGTACACATCGATAATAAAACTGTATACGGCCCGTATCGAGACCGATAGCAATCTGAATCGTCCCGCGAGTTGTGATAACAGCCGTGCCGGGTTTGCCCATATTCCACCTTATCGAGACTCGTGGATCTCGCTGTAAAATTTCCTCGAGCAAAGTGCGAAACAACCCACTTGAATTTTAGAGCATAGCAAAGATTCAACAACGTTCTACATACTGTGACGCCTGGAGAATTGAGCAGTGTACAGAAATTTATTTCTGCCTGGGCATTTTTATGTTAATTCATACACTTGTGTAAAGAGAAAAGAAATTTTTTTAATAATTTTGGAATAATTTGTTTGATATATGTTCCTATAAGGATGAGTCAGTTAAAGTGTAACAGACGTATGTCTCGAAAATGAAGCATTTTAGAAAAAAATGTTTCAAAAATACTTTAACTGACTCATCCTATATATTATAGAATGGTGACACAAAATCGTACAGGGACATTTTTAACGTCGTTGTAGAGAGAAGATTTTATTCTTTAAATCCATGGTACCTGCAATCACGGGAAAAAATTTGTCAAGTCTGTAGAGGTGTTTGAATTTACTAGCTTGTCGAGAAATCATATTCTTCTTTCCGATTTTTTCCGTCGCCATTTAGTGGAAAGCGGCCAGCGAAGAAAAACAACCTAAGGGTGTGAAAATAGTCTAGTCTGTCAAATAAGCCTAGGTACATTCTTGTACGATCTTTTTTCACCGTGTACCGCAGCTTGAGTACCAACATTTTCTCATATACGTGAGCTTTGATCGTCGAGGTAGCTAATTTTCATTTTCTACATAGCAACCTTGTGTGCCAGAAGAAAACGATTTAGGGGAGTGAAATTAAACTCTGCACCCTGTAAAACAAGCCTGGGAGCAAGAATTTTCCGATTGTTATTTCTCCCGAATAACTTCTCACCGCCAAACTTTCTAAATACTCTCTACTTCGTTCGATCAGTGCATCTGCACATCTTCAACAAACAAGCGCAGCTCTCTGATGTCTCAATAAAGTAATGAGTAATTTCACCTTTCCGCAAGGCCAGAAATTCCAAAATTCCTTTCATCCTTCCGCAAAAACAAACAGATTCCTCGGAATATGTTCTCGCGTGCGCAAAATAAACTTCGGAAGTGCAAAGGGGAAACAGTGTGGCGGTCGATGGAGATCCGTAGTGTGGTGGATAGGCCGTGGGTGCATATAGTTTCTCGAGGGCGCGACTATGTTGCGAAACGGCGCGGCGCGGTGCGAGACACGTTGCAACGAGGTCGGGGGCGGTGCAGTTCGGGGTAAAAGCCGCGGAAAGTGCAGGCGGTGGTCGAAACTGCATCCGAGGACAGCTTCCTGACATTTCGCAGCCGCGGTCGACCGCGTAAACATCCGCGAGCATAAGCGCGCGCGCGGCGCGTGACACCTCGCAGATACGTGGGTGTGCGTGCGTGCGTGCGCGCGCGAAAATATACGATTCGCCGGATATAAATATGGTAAACACCGAGGCGGCTTCCTAGCAGCTCCGATGCATTCGCCGCTCTATAATTAGAGGCCGGCGAGCCGTGTCGGTCGACGCGAAAGCCGATCTACCGTAATTCACCCATCGGCCGACGCACTGTTTGCCACCGGAAGGAGGAAACGCGCGCGAATGTTTGCAAATCGCGAGTCAAATCAATCATTGCGCCGACGCGTCCCGTCGCTTCGCTGCGAGAATCGGACGTGAAACAGAGCCTTCTTTCTGCGAGAGCGAGGGTCTTGGCAGACGCGCACTGCACCGGTGCACTTTGCTTTTTCGGGGTGCAAATCTGCACCTAATTAAATGTACTGTGACGGATAAAGAAACAGATCCCTTTCGACTTTCTCATAGGAATCTCTTCAAGATCGTCTCTGGCAGGAAGCGTGCTAGATAACCCTTCGTATCATAGTCGACCCTTTTAACGAAGACCGAGCTCTGGCCCGATTTAATCGGAAATGACAAAAAAAACGAAAATTTGGCCCTACGCGACTTCAGATTATGAACAGACCATCCCATTCATTCTAGGGATATATAAACCCTTACATTCTTACTCTCGTGGACTAGTACTTCCGTAGTCACGAATCGTGTCGCGTCGTGCTGCATCTCGTAGATTCAACTGGGTGAGATCGGGCTAAAGTTCCCCTTCGTAACAAGGTTAACCATATTGTAGATTCCGCGAGTCCAGTATAAAATCTATTAGTTAATTATAAAGTTGTTCTGAGACCTCCGCATTACCAGTGCATCTTGGGTAATAATACTTTCTTTCAATTCTATCTTAGTCAATCGCGACATTTATTTGTGTTTATAAAATTTTGTGTCTGTCTACGAACTGTGCAAACGAACCTCCCCGAGGCTTTTACGACTATAGAAGATTTACTGTACAAAGAAGAAAGTCAAAACTTCGACGGCGGTGCTGTCTAGTGTGCAACGACCTATATCCTTCTACAAGCTGTCACTGAACGGTAATTAAAAGAGAAGGTATAGCCTAAGTTGGTTGGTGGTTAGGTTGGGTTGGGGGGGGGGCTCTGAATATATATAATATCTCTGAATTTCTAAACTTGATGATGATCTGGCTATCTACAGTTTGAAAAGGTAAAATGAATGAACTAGTCGCACAGGAGGTAGTAGTGCGAAAGTTTTAGAAAATTTATTACTTTTATTATAGTTCTTTAAATAAGCGACTCTCGCACCATACTCCTGAATCTGCAAAGTTGACAACGATCTAGTCATCGCAAGTTTGAAAAGAGGAAACGAATTATAAAGTTGAACAGGATTAAGGTGGTGCACTCTACAAGTTCTAAAACAGTTAGCTACTCTGATAGTCGTGGCAGACATTAATTATTTTATATTTTTTCCATGAAAACGCTGATAGACATTAGAGAGTCTTGCAATATATTTCGCAATATATTCGGGCGGAGGGGATTATGTTTCGGAAACTAGGGAGTTTCCGTCGGACTAATTAGTATTATAGAATCAAGGCCGGTCCTCGCAGCGCGTCGATGGTTAATTAATTCGATACGAGACAACAGGTAGTAGCTGTCGTCCAGCAAGCCGGATAAAAACCGGCACTCATAACCGAATTAATTAGCGGCGATGTCGATTAATTCCCTACGCGAATCCGATCATTCCGTGTATCTGCCAACGATGTATATCAGAGAACATTATAGGCGTATAATCTTCAAAATCCTGCCAGATTTCTGAACTTTTCGAATATAACAACTTGTTACGAAGCTCGCGGAGACTTCGGCACTTCTCCAATCTTTTTCTATTCGAATGGAAATCCTGGAAGCAATTCATCTTCGTCCAACCACAGCCTTCTCTCGGCGTATTTCTGCAATATTTTTGGCTAATCTCCGAATTTTTTGCCGTGAAACGAGAAAGCCTTTCATTAAGATACTTTGACACACTATTTCATCTATATTTCAGTTATGTACATGAATTTTTATTCTCAGAAAAAATCAAAATTCAGTTGGCTACAAGCGCTCAAGAGCCGACATGATTGCTTACCCACGTGAACGGTGTGGCGTGATATTCCAGGCTACTTTCGGGATTTTTTGCCGCGTGAAACTAGAAAAGCATTCATTACAAGACTTCAGTACACTCTTTCGTCTATGTTTCGATATTCATAAATATTTATTCCCAGGAAAAATGAAAATTGAGTTCGCTATAAGCGATCACCGTCACCCATCGAAAATGTAGTTCACACGCACCCCTGTCTGCTTTTCTACAATAATCACAAACGTTTGGCGTAACAAATGTGCAAAACGGTGTTGGGAATGACAAAGTACACACAGGCTATCGACCAACATGCTACCAGCAACAAGAGGAACCACTCGATCCAGCGATAGCATGGAACCGCATGCAAAGAAACCACTCGGACCTAACTCTTCCAGACACTTGCACCTCTTATCTCCATAAACTCTGCACTTCCGTCTCCTCGAGCGTGGTTTCCCGGCTTGAATCCAAGACGGAGATTCCTGGCAGGGGTGCCATCCCCTCTTCACCCCTTCCCATCCGTTTTTACCGTTATGCAAGGGGTAGAAAATCGAGAAATGCCATCCGTGCAGGGACACGAGCTCGGTGTCGGAAGTATCGCGTGGCTCTCGACGATTAATCCAAAGATGAGGGAACGCGGATGCCGCGGGACCGATAACAGAGAGAAATAGAAAGGGAGCGAAGGGTGAGAGGAAAGAGGGCGCACGGAATCCAACGAGTTTTCGGGTTAGCCGACGACTGAGTTAATTAAACGAACGTCGACAAATAACGCGCGGGTCACGGACGGCTGAAAGGGGCGCGGCCTTTCCCGTTCTCCGAGAAAGGGCCGCCGGGATGGAGTGCGCAAAACCTACTTTCCGGCGAGCATTGAAAATTAAAATAGTAAAGTACTAAAAATATTTTTAGTATTGAAAATATTCTCCGGTTCACCGAGAAAACTCGCCGTTTCGCACCGCTTCACTCCGCGCCGCGCCGAAGTAAAGCCTGCTCTGTCGGGTATTTACGTCAACGGTCGATCATTTCCATAAAATGGCTCGAATTAATGCGAACATTTTCGTGACATTACGTGAGTTAATGCTGGGTCTGTATTATAGTGAGATGACAAGAAGGTCCCTGCCAGCAGTGTCGCCAGATGAAGGGAGGGAGCCCGAATCGAGGGGAAACAAGTTACCCTCTCTCTGCCAATACCAGGCATAGGATAAACTATACCATGATTAGCATTACCCTAAGCCAAAATCGTAGTAAAAATCTTTTTATCTGTTTTTGAAATATGTAAACGAGCTTAACTTTCTATTATTATAAGCTAATAGAGATTTTTCAGCAAAATCAAACAGTTTTATGAGTTATCATTTTTTTATTATCAAATATATTCAGTGAATAACAATCGTAAGACAAATAGTACACTCATTGGCGTATTTGCTAACAGTCATATGTGGAACTCTGTTATGAAAACTTACAACGTTGCTTTGAAATATAAATAAGAAGCAATAAAAAAATGATTTTCTATACCAGGAATTCTTAATATTTGACGTTTAAATCAAAAGTGCCAATAACTACTGGAAACGTCACTCTTCTTCATATTCAAGTGAATATCATTTTTACCAATGAATTTTTAGAGTACATAAATTGACTTGTACTTCCTCAAAAAGTATTGTATCTGTGCCTGCTATTGAAATAGTAATTTTATTCAGTACTATCGTTGGTAATTATCAACAGAGAATGAAACCTGGATGAAGCCAGGGAGAAGAAAATCGCATGCAAACACGCAGCTGCTAATCGAGTTCTCCCTGTGCATTACCGGTGGATCTTGTGGGTTCCTCGTGCAGAAGGATTGCAAAGGGCCCACGGGTCAAAGGGAATGCTTAAGCGACACGATAGAGAATTCTGTGACGGCTAAGGATTACTCCATCGCGATTACTATGTCTACCGATCTGGTTATGAACCACTGGAACGCTTCCTTGCGATTGTAGAGCAATATAACAAGACAGATTACATTGGACCATTTTAGGGGTGTTACTGTAATCTGTTGGTGATCTAGACTTTTTGATATTTTTCATAGGATGAAAGTGTTTCGTGTCTAGATTGCAGATCTATAACCAATATAAAAATTGTACAAGGCGATTATAAGAATCCGAAGTTAAATGTATTTTCTCATTTAAAGATCTTAAGCAGTCGAAAATAATGTAAAACCATCCTGAAACTCTTCTAATATATTTTTACTTTTGTATTTGGCCTACTCACCTTTGTCATAAATGCATAAAGTCCGCGGTCCGAATGTCGAATAAATTTACACCACGTGTAATTAAAAAATTTTTAAATATCGGTCAGAGTCAGAATGGTATGCTGACGTCCTCCCCAAAGGTTTGAAACATAGAAAAATGTATTTAGTTTTTTTTATCGGCGTATTGGTCCTTTATATTGTTTGAGATTCGTTAAACTTAGACTTATGTGTTTAATTAAAATCATTGTGACGGTTTTGTCATTCGGAATATTTCTGACAATTTCTGTCATAAAATTTCTTGAACGTGACGTCTTGTTAGAATGCTTTCCCATCTTTAACCAAAGCTCGAAGCGTCTCCGACGCTTTCTCGGTATTATTCGCGGCTCTGCAAGTGAAAATTGTTATCGGCCGCGTATACCTGCCGTACACACGAGTCCCGTTTGAATTGTTCGATTCAGAGGTGTTTGGAACAGGGGGTGCGCCGCGCCGTATAGATACGCTTCAGGGAGCAACTTCGTTCTCCCGCTTCTACACGCGATATTGTGCCACGGTGAATACGTTTTCAAACCTCTGCTGCTTCCCTGGTCCTTTCCCAGCGACGCTCTGCCGGACGCTGATAAATTTCGCGGTCCCCTTCCACGCGGAAATCATTAATACATCATTGACCCTTACACAAAGTGACAGGTAAAGTAATAGATCCATCAGAGTTGTCGAAATTTTATGTATTTACCAACAATTTATCTGAAGCGAAGTCGCCAGATCAGGAGAAATGATTCAAATTTCAGGGAGAAAGTTACCCCCTCTCTGCCAGCACCGGATTAGTCACGTGACATTGTGACACATGCCCGACAAAGACGAAACACGTCACAAGATAAGGGGAAGATCGAGCGGGGAGACAAGTCTTAATCTGCGATTCTGCTTGAACCTCGCAGTGGTAGTCAAAAAATGACACAATGTAATAACAGGATCCACAAAAATTTTTAGGAGTAAAGAGGGCGCTCGAAAATTTCGGTTTTCGATTTTTTTTTAACTACAGTAAAGTCGCGTTCACTGTCAGCGATCAGGTACGCGATCACAGTCAGGTGCCTACCCACTCCACTGTCATGCTGTACTTCTCTACGTTCGGCTTTCGTTTGAACTCTCGGCGCGGTCAGCGCGGTAGACGCAATCATAAAAAAATAATGTTGGTATGCGATCACTATCCGTGTACAACACAGGCTGTTTGACAAGAATCGCGACTTTACAGTATGTGCCTCCATTTTGAGAAATCTGAGAAAATTATATGTTAACAACCATAACGAAATGCTAAAACTGTACAAATATAAACTTAGTATTTCATAACTTCTATAAGAAATCGGCATTTCAAAATTTTGGTTATTTTTTAAAATTCGTTTTCGAAGCTAAAAATTTTGAAAAAATCATGGATGTGCACTCTAATAGCTAAAATATGCTTGACTTTTTCAGAATTTTCAATTGAAGAGAATAAGAAATATTACGGAAACATCTGATTTTCATTGTCACCTTATTACTACCCCGCATGTCGACATATGAGGTTGAAGATTGGCACAAAGCATTTTGACCTCCTTATCCAGTTATACTCTTTCAGCACACGTTATCGTCTCTGATTTTTCTCATTCTTCCGATTCGTTCCAGCCCTCGTTTCCCAATATTCTAGCAAAAAGGTGCCGATTAAAAGCGCCTTGTTCCCATGAAAGAACATGCGCTCACAATGCTAAGAGCTGAGACAGGCCCTTTCACGTCCGTAGCTTTCATTTATCTAAAATAGCCGATATCGCAAACAGCCTGGTTTTGTTCGAGCCACTTGTCCTCGAGGTAAGCGAGAGCGAAGAAAGGTCCTCGGCGGATTTCCGGAAGTTTCATTAAATAATTGGACGAGCGCTCGGTGCTTTCATTTCCATTGAAACACGTTCGGGCCGAAACCATCGCGTCGGCGAGGTCGATTTCCACAGCGGCTTAAAGAGTTCCAATTAAAAGTCTCTTCAACGGGAGGGAGGAAAAAAGAGAAAAAGAACAAGCAAGTTAATTCGCTCGGAGGAATCCCAAGCTCTTGGGCCGGCATTGTTCTGGGAGGAACATTTATCGCAGCGCGTAATATCCCGAATATCGGCTCGAACAAAGGTAATCGACTGCCGTTCAGATCAAAAGAATCCGGCGGGCCGTCCTCGAGGGTGCGCGGCGTTTTGTTCCCCGCAGCCGAAAATGAAAAGAACGACGACGTAAAAACGAGAAAAAGCGAACGGTCGTTGTTGCCGGCCGCGACTCGATAATTCGATTGTGCTCGGCCGGCCGAGCATTGTGCGCGAAGAATAACAGGAAACCGAGAACCGACTCTGACGGAATTCTGCAGAAACTGTGTCCCGGGCGACTCAGGATTGTCGCCTGACACGCTAATTTATCGGCGTGTATCGTCGACTACGAATCGCCTGTCAATATACCTTTCGCTCGACCAAACTGGAAAAATTGATGTTTTTCCGCTTCCCCCAGGTGCGAGCACGCGATTCGAGCGTTATAAATGGAACATTAATTACTCGACGAGGCGGTATTTAGCGCGACTGCGACTCATGTGACCGCCACACACTGTTGCAATTTACCCGGGACCGGAAATTTCGGAACATCTGTTCGGAATTATGGCGCGCGCACACTGGAATCGACTTATGTCGCCACGAACGCCAGCCGCCCGCCCATTTGAATATTCGATCGTCCCAGCGACGTGACACGATTTCCACCAATTGGATCCGTCGCGTACTAATTAGCCGCGATTAGTTTAACGTTGCTTCACGACTCCGTCATCAGTCGTGTGGCTCGGGGATCGTTTGCTGCAGGTTTTGCGCTGTGATGCTGCAGAGTTTTGCGACTCTTGCAGCGCGTCGATTTTCATCGAATCGCGGAGCCGGTTCGTCTGAGTATTCGGGAAAGGTATTTTTCAGTTTCGGCAACTTCGTTGACCCGGTTCTTTTTTTAAACAAGGGTTGAAATCTGGGATGTGGATAGATCTTGAATTACATACATAATTCACATAATTTGAATTACAACCATTCTGAAAGAGGTCTGATCAGATTGGAGAACCCTTGAATTTCCAACTACATAGGCTCTGCAACCTAATTACTACAATATTACTGATTGGTTATTAGGGTTAGCACACATCAGTATACACACATAATTAAGCGCAGATTAGATCCTACAATCCGAATAATTGCTTTTATATCCAGTAGTTCCAAATAGTGCTAAAATCTTCATGAACTACTACAGTAAAATCGCGATCTAGCTCCCTGAGGATCTCCACAATCACTGTTCCTTCGCCTACCTCTTCCACTGGGGGCAACCCCGCGGGGCCAAGAAGTTGGAACGCTTTCTGTTGTTGCGCCTTCGGCCACGCGGTCCGTGTTTATATGCTGTCCTTTTCTACATCCTTTCCGGCATCCTTTGTACTGTCGGCGCGGTCGACGCATTCATACAAAAATAGTTTTGCTACATGATCTCTGTCCCTGCACGAAACAGGCGATGAAAGCTAGATCGCGACTTAACTGTACGAGTAGATCGGCCGTCCGAACCACTGTGCGTATCCGCGATTCGATGATAATCGAGCACTTACAGCAGTGTTTCACAAGTATGGTACGCGTACCCCTGGGTACAGAAAGAGTTTGGTGGGGGTACGCATTGGTTCTAATGCAACAATCCTGGTGCAGCGGGAGTCTACTGTTGTGTACAAAGGATGTACACGCCTGCTACTTAATACCGATTGTTCTTAACGGGGGATACTCAGTGTTACGACGGTTATAGAAAGGGGACACAGATGTCGAAACGTTGGGAAACACTGACTTACAGAAAGGCGCTCGTACACCTTTGTCGAAAGGAGAATTGAGTACAAAAATTTTTAAAACAGTTTGATGGAAGCATCGACTCGTATTACCGAGAAGAGATTGCAGATGAAGAAAGGGCACGCGCGAAGCGGTTTCTAGAATGATCTTCGTATAAATGCTGCGTAACGTTCCGAAGGGAAGTTTACGAGCGCTGGAAACCGATGGTTCGCGGAAAATTTTGAACGGCCACGGCTCACAGTGGCGATAAATCCCGCGACTTCGCGAAAAGACGTGAATTTTGTATAAACGTCGGTCGGTCGAGCCGGCGATAAAACGGCGGATCTCCACCGTAATTCGAGGATTTATATAAACCGGCCACCGAAAATTCACGGTGGCGAACTGTGCGGCAGCATTTTTCTCGCGGTAAACACGCCGCGCCGGACTATAATCGTTAAGCCGGGTCGTAACGCCGCTCATAACAAGGCCGGTGATCCGAAAACGGCCTCTAAATAGCGCTCGCTAATTATAAGCCGTTAATTACCGTTATAACCGGCTGGTCCTACTATGATCCTCCCGCTGCTCCGTAAATCCTTCGCGATCACCATGATTCTCCTCTCGGACAAGTAGCAAATTATCTTTTCCCCTTATTTTTCCACTAGACGCATCAACTGCGATGAATCTTCCGCCTCAAAATATTATTTTATAACAAATTATAACAAAGTTTGTAACTTCTGCAAAATACAAATTTCCCATCTGAATTGCAACGAACCGAAGTAAATGAAAAATTCATTTTTTTTCTTAATATGTTTAATAGGTTGAAAATAGTACATCATTTTGTAATTCTTCCAATTTTTTACTGTTTTAAATTACAGCTACCTATGTTTGTCATAAATGTGTAAAATCCGTAGTCTAAATATTATTTTTCTGAATGTGTAAAAATTAGAAAATAGGCTAAAACAATGTTTGGGTAGTAAAACGGTTAAAATGTTTCATCTACCCGCGTTCTTCATAATAAATAGATGCTAGAAGATTGTTGGCGAGCAAACCACAGACTTAAACAATATTTCAAAAATAATTTTTCCGAGCCTCGTTCCATACTTCAAGAGATTTTATATCGTTCGGACAAATTGTTTACCTCGAAATAATGCCCCGCAATAAATCCTAGAGATTTATCTGAGAGCGCACTACAAACACCGGCGAAATTTAGAAAATAATTTCTCTCATTGACTGAGGATTAAAAAAGCCTGACGAAATATCACATGAAAGTAAAAACAAGCTTCCCCGATCCTCCCAATAATTTCACACTGTCCAATAAACCATTCCGTCTACTCTACATTCTCAAGAATTACTGGGAACGCTGCACAGACTGCAGGGCTCCGACGCGACGAGGCGATTGCAGCCGGTCAACTTTCGTTCGAAAAAATTGTTTTCAGTCAGGGTTCATAAATTTTGTAGGAAAAGTCATGCATCGATATCTGTTTCGTTTCTGCACGTGAAAAATCTGCGAAGATGAATTATTTGGCGGGGAGCGGCGGCAGGGTGCGGCCCTCCCCCTAAATTTTCGGATTCTTCGGGCCGATCCGCATTCCGAGCGACGCGGTCACGTAAATCGACGTTTTAACGGCGCAATAACGGAACGACAGCGAGTCGGCAGTAATTTAAACGGTAGTATCTGGCCCGATTTGATTTATCGAACGTACGCGGCCAGCGAAACGTACGCGGACGTGTTTTACGAGCTGCGAAACCCGTTGACAGGCGTCCTCGAACCCCTACGATGGGATCACCGATCGTTTCCTTTTTATTCTGCCGCCTGGTCGCGGCGCGCCCATCGAGGTAGTTATTTTTAAAAGCCCCCGATCCTTTTGTCTCTTTTCCTCTTTTCCTCTGCCGCTTCGTTCGTGTTTTTTTGCCTTTTCCTCGAATTTTTTTCCTTTTTTCCGGAGAGAATCGAAGCGCCGAGCAACGGCGTTCATTAAGATCGATTATCGGGAATCCGGGTGACTGGCAAACTCGTTTTAAATAATTGAGCTCGGTGTTTCACAGATTTCTCTTTCGACGCCTCGGGCCAGTCTTGTTTCCCAAGCATATCTCCTCCCCTCCTCTCCGGTCCGGCAACTTTATCTTCCACCTTTTCTCCGCTCTCGTTTCCTGTCCTTCTTTTTTTTTTTAATTGAACTCTACGAATCGATGACGACCAGTTCCGTTTCTATTTGACACGCAAATTCGGTTCGTCTCGTTTCTTCCTCGCCATCAAACGATTTTTAGGAATTTTTTTTGGGAGTATCGTATTGGGGTGAAAGAAGGCGTTGCAAAATTGCTGTAACGATTATTCTTTTTGCGGCGGGTGATATAATCCGCGAGCTGACAAATTCCCGTGGAATAGAAGAAAACGCCCCCATAAGCCGGCGGCGCGGCGGCGGCAGCGCGAGAATTCGCAAGAAAAATAATTGAACGTGTAAAAACCGGTTCGCCGGGCGAAACACGTAATATAGTTCGCGGTACATTGAACAGATTGTTCTTAGAGGAAAGCTTTTCTTCCCGATACCGATAAATCTCCCGGAGGAAGTGAAAAATATTTGACGCTCGCTCCGCTCGCGTAATACTCTATACTTTACGATTACTTCGCCCCCTCGCTAGGCTGCTGTTGCAACAAACAGTCCGGACGTTCGACGTTTTCGACGCCACACACTGGTCCAGTCGCCCGATCTAGCTGTTCATTTGGTAAAAACAGCAACTAACTCAAATCTATGTTTATCGAGTGTATATTGCTTCCTAAATGTCCATGACATTCGAAAATGATGAAATTAAGGAGATTTATTAAAAATTGTGATTAGAACAAGCATTTAAAAATCAACATTTTATGAAAAAAATTACCTCTTTTCTTATTGATATCCTGAAGAATCTATTTAATATTATGTCTATTTTTGTTGGAAATGAATAGTATTTGTCGGTAATAGTATATATCGGTATCTAATCAATTACTAAACATTTAGGTATCGGATGAGGTATTATACCAATATCTCATATCTATAAAATTTTAAAAATCATAAGGAATGGAAATATTCTAGGTCGGAAGAAATGTATAATTTTCGAGTTAAAATTGCTCCGAGTGCAAAGGGTTAAATTGGAAGGCGACAAATTCATGGGTGACTTCCGAGCGTGAGCAAGAATGTGCGGATTGTTTATCGAATTAGGGTCCGACGAGAGCGCGGCCGCGGCCGGCGGGCATGTACACGCGAATGGGTTCCCGGTAGCGATTGATCCGGCCAAGCGGTCTTTATTGACGCTGCTAGCGCGTAAACTGTTTGAAAGTGCGGCCGTGTTTAGCGCGTTCAAGAATAGCGTGACGCCGGTGACGCGGTCGTTCCGCCGCGTCTCGGCCGGTGCACTGGCCGTGTTCGTAGCCTGGAAAGAACACGCCGTGATTAAACCACGAACATCGTGGCCCGTTGACGTCAGTGGCCATCGCGAGCCTCTGATACTGTTCTGTTTACGACCGGGATCACCAGAGAATAACAGAAGACGACCGAGAGAAACGCCGATCGAAACTGTGAGAGACGCAGAGAAACGGTAGAAATAGATGGAGAAAGACGCGGTGAAAACAGTGTGTGGAATAGAGAAAGAGATATAGAGAGATTGAAATGGAGAGATATACAGAGCGAATCACGATCAGTAGAGATTACTCTGTTATTACCTGTCCGATCGAAAATGTTTTTATCACATATACATTGTTTTAAAAGAACTTTCACGTGATTATAGCAAATTTTTTGTAGAACAGAATTAAAAAGACAACTTTTTGCAATCTTGTTTGCAATTGCTTTGCAATTTTTTTAATGTTATGATACGTTTCCGAATTCGCCTTGAAATCCTCTAACAAATAGGCGCAAAAAAATTATAGGTGTATTTGCTAAAAATTCAAGGTGAAAATATACAAAAGCTCTCTTGATTCGAAAATGTAACTCGAAAATGTAAAATAAAGTTATTATTATTAAGACTATATTGGAGACGAAGAATGAATCTTAACATTCTCTGATCATTAATTATATAAATATTATGTTCGGCGTCTGTTTTTAGCTATTAATAAAGTACAGAATTATATGCCATCAATTGTACAATTCCCGAATGCAAATTTTTGGCTTCATTGCAATCACAGTTATGTACATTTACAATGAATCATAACTAGGATTTTATTCATTTATGACAAAAATAAGTGGGTATAGCAAGAGCTGTGAGAGGACGTTTAACATTTTCGAATCCCATTGTATTTTCACTTCGTTAGAATTTTTAAGAAATTAAACAAATGTCTACGTAGCATCTTGCAATTCGTGAAGACAATTTTTATTTTCTATAAGAATCTAGTCATAATTAAATCGTTAATAATATTCGACATAATATTATAATATGCAACCGAATGAGTTTATGTTACAATACAGTACTTGATCATATAAACAACCTATACAATTATTTGTAAGTATTTAGTATTTTGTTAATAAAATTGAAAAGGAAAATAATTCTGGGAAGTTCGAGGAGGCTCAGATTTTCCTAGATAAATGGAAATATAGTTCGTTCGACCGAGATCGATGCCTGTGCTCGACCAACATTGTTTAGACGGGTTATGCGCGATACTATGTACGACAAGATCGTGTAACGAACTAATTATATCGCTCGATATAGCATATGGTTAATCAATATAAGTGCGGTACCGAAATAGCCCTAGTTAACGAACAGATGAAAGGTCGATATCCTCTCGAGCTCTAGCGGGTATCAGTTCCATTGATCGGTTTGCATGAATCACTCTGTAGGAGTGACTAGCGATGCGAGATTGATACATTACGCTGCATTAGCTGCACGGCTAATATAGCTCTCAATAGGGAAAAGAGACTGATCTATCCTCAAACTACAGGGCTCATCCGACAGAAAACCTACGAGGCTTGCGATTCGTCGAGCTCCTCTACATATTCCATAATAATACCTAGACTTCATACATCAATTCTGAGGAATGAGGGCTGAACACAAAAAATTATATCTTTATTCTTTACTTTATAATCTCTTCCGAAATAATGCAACAGTATTCGAAAATTCTTCTAATCTTTTCACTGTCTTGTGTTTCGCTGAAGTAGGGGAACTATACCGATTACTCCGGTATCATGCTTCGGTCGCATTTTATTTTAATATTATTCCTAATTTAACATGAAATAATAATATGTGTAAGCATTTTATGGGAGACTGATGTGTTCTGAATACATCAAAAATTGGTGGCCCTCAAAAGCTAATACAACATAAGAAAATATTATAAAATAAAATCGATAACATTTTGTATTGATTAGCGTATCGAGCATCGATTGAATCTGCACGAGGGCTGAATGGCATTAGAGCAAGCGATACCGGCGATGAATAATTCGCTGTGAACGCGATCGCCAGACAAAACTTCTCCGTTAACAGACAATCGGCGATCCTGTCTGCTCGAGTACAATCGTAAATACATTAAAGATTAACCCTTTTTGATCGGGAACATCCAAATTGTCATTTAAGTACTCAATTGGTGGCAATTAAACTAACTGAATAGCTGTTTCATTGAGGATATCGGAAAGACTAATGTGTCTAATACGAGATATCATCAAAAGTAAATTTTTAAAAATTATTAATCAGAGCTGTGAACGGTCCTAAGCATTGCCAATTATATATATATATAAATCGTCCGTTGTCCGAGGGTTAAGAATATTTATAAAATAATAAGATAAACGACAGAACAACAGACAAATAAACTAGAATATAAAGAAAAGAAATAAAGTACTGTCGATACCTTGCACTCCTAATCTCTCGATTTCCAGTCAACTTGGTACACTCTGAGCTTGCTTGTTCCTCGATCTCTCCGAGAAGGATGATCGTCTGAGCAAGCATGAGCAATCGCTATCTTTTTTTACTGTCTACCGCGTTCACCGCGAGCGATTTTCACGGCTATCTTTTCGGCTAAAGCCTCCGGGCCATCACGGAGTCAAGCAAACAAACGAAATGTTTAAGGGTGGGTCTCGGCGGCCCGTATCTTCTCGTTATTTCTTTTTTCTTTCCCCGCTGTGGCTTCTCAACCCTTTCTCTCTCGTCCCCCTATCTTGCCAGAAAACATCCAAGGCGGTGGCACGAAAGGAAAGAGACCTTAAAGGGAGCAAGCGTGCCGAGAGTTTGCGCTAAGAATAGACAGATACGTGGTGAAGAGGAAAAATCCTCAGACTGAAGCGAGTACCGCGCTTCCACGTGAAACAGTCAGGTGGAATGAGCTTACACGAATTTCGGACTCATTCGCTATGAAAAATTCGCTCTTCGACGGTCTTACGATCTTTGAATTCGTTTATTCCTTTAAATAGAAGATTAGCTGCGATGTATTTGTGGAAGAACAATGGGAATCGAATTATTATTGGTGATGCAGAAATAGGTCATAAAAATCTACGTTGCTATAATCGTTCACAGTCTACATCATCACATCAAATCTTCATTTGGAAATAGGGATTTATTAAATGTGTCAGATTCCAACAAAAAGTAGAATCGGTCGGTCACGATCAGACACACTTACAAACTTTCTGAAACCAGGAGAAACGCGCCCATCGATATTGTAATTTTTATTACAGCTTCCAAATGGCCAGTCTAACGCTCCCACTGATATTCCACTTGGTTTTTATTAAATGCGTCCCGTTCCAACAAACAGTACGATCGGTCAGTCACGATCAGACACACTTACAAACTTTCTGAAATCAGGAAAAATGCGCCCATCGATATTGTAATATTTATTACAGCTTCCAATTGGCCAGTCTAACGCTTCCACTGATTTTCCATTTGGTTTTTATTATAAACCTACCAAGCCTTAAAAGTAACTGGAACATGTTCCCTTATAAAAATGACAAGGTCGATTTTATTTAGACTTTGTGCGACTCCTATTATAATGCGTGCTCTACTAAAGATGAAATCATTTTCATTATTTCAATAATTGTGAAATAAAAAATCTGGAACCGGTCATTTTGACCAGTGGTGGTAGGTTTAGTGTTAAATGTGTCTCATTCCAACAAAAAGTGGAATCGGTCGGTCAGAATTTGGCACGTTTTCAAACCTTCTAAAACCAGGAAAAACGCATCCATCGATATTGTAATTTTTATTACAGCTGCCGAATGGTCACTCTGACGCGTCCACTGATTTTCCACTTGGTGCTTTGTCGTTCGACAAAAGCGTGATCGAAAACGGGAGGCGAATTGTCGCGTAAAAGTTCGATTTGCTCGAGCACACAGCGTGCGTGGAAACTCCATTGCGCATTTTCGATGCATTTTCCCATGGAGAATCGCGTCGGCCCGTCGGTCGTGCCGTCAATAACGGACTACGCCGTGTGTGTACGTTTCCAGTGTTTGCCGTTTCCACGGAGTTACACGAACTTGTAACCAGAGAGTGAACAGAGAGGGAGAGAGACAGAGAGAAAGAGAGAGAGAGAGAGAGAGAAGTCGAGGTTCGCTCAAACGGTGCTGTGTGGCCGGGCCTGTTCCATAACGCAATTTCTCTCGTTCCGAGGCAAACGGAGCTTCCAAGTGGCCATTCGGTCGGCAAAGTCAATTTATCGTTCTGAATAATTTGTATCTCGCGAGAAACGGGCACGATCTCAACGCTGACGTCTTCTGACGTCCCGCCATTTATCATTGGACAGGGCTCGGCCATCCGCGCGAATAAAATTCTCGTAAATTCTACGACGACGGGAATAGTCCCTGGCCCGTTCTCTCCACCATTTCTCTTGCTTTTCCTTTTCACGGGGACAACCACCCCTCTCTCTCTCTCTCTCTCTCTCTCTCTCTCTCTCTCTCTCTCTTATCACATCGAGGGGAAAAACTTCTCAAGAAACAACCCTCCCTACGAAACCATTACCGATCCAAGATGAATGAGCTGCCTCGCTCAAGTTCGCCGGCCAAATTAATTCATACTCGGAAAATCCTTAGAATAAATACAGCTTTCGAGGCACGACGATTGTTATTCGAATGCCTGGGAAATTGAATAATTATTATTCGTATAATTTGTGGTCGTCGGGCAGAAAACATGGGCTGCGTGGCTCCGCTTTTTGTCAGAATTGAAAAGTCAAATTTTATTGGCATAAAAAACATTGGGGTTCGTCATTTAAAGAAGAAAAATCACTGCTTCTTATCCTCAACTAGACATTGCTTTACATGAATTAGTTTTACTCCTGAAGAAATCGCATGATTGTTTTCGGTTTAGGCATGGACATCTTTTTCTTAGGAAAATTGTCTTAGGTCTTGTTTATTTTTATTGAAATATTTAAAGAAACAGTCGAGCTTACGTTAGGTTTGTACTAGATCTGCGAAGTAGATGTGGTGTGGGTAGATCTCAGTTGAGTCTATCTAATTCTAGACTATATTTAAATTAAGTCTGTAGAAGCAAACAGATCCGAATTGAAGCTTATGCTAGGTCTGAGTTAGAACATGATTAGGCCTATATCCGGAAATCTGAGCCAGATCTAACGAAGATTCTATCTAGATCCTACAGAAATTTAATCTATATTTAAACCTCACCAAAAAGTCTCCCCCAGCAATAAAAGTCTAATTCAAAGGAAAACTAAAACAGTATCACACAAAGAGTATGAGTCAGAGCCAGGCAAGATCCGCATTTGAACAGTATCAGCCTTCATCCGGTTCTAGTTCACAATAAAAATTATTTAAGCTCTTCATCCGAGGCTCGGAACGTTTGCGTCACGCCGTAATACTCGGCGGAGCCTTAATGGCCGCGCGCCTCGATAATCGTAAAGCACTTAATCGTCAAAACAAATTTCCTAAACCGCGTTCACGAGCCGGCGAGTCTAAAAATTTCATCGGGCGAGAAGCTTCTGCCCGCGGAGAAAAAAGTGGAAAGCCGCTCGTCGAATAATATTCCGCACGAAAGTTCACACAAGCTCGCTCAGTTGGCAAATTAGTTTCGTGCGTCACGCGCGCCGTGAAGCCCTTTGTGCGCTTCCTTTCCAAGCGGAACGCTGCAGAACAAAAATGCGCAACAATGCTGATCCTGCAATCTCTCGTCCTTCCAATTGTGTTCATTTTCGAGTCGTGCCTGACGAATCACTGTATTACGCTTTTTTATATGCGAAAGAATATATGCTCATCGAAAAATTCCGTGATTGGGAATTGTACGAATAGATTACGGATTTTGTGCATTTATTATACATGTATATGTTTATTATATACGTTATAAGAATTAAGGAATACTGCTACTTTTATTATTTAATTACAATTTTTAGGTGAAGAAATATATTTCTATATATATTCAACCTTAATTTCATATAATTAATGCAGACAATTTTTATTTTAATCCTCAGTCTCTATGTGATAAATGCATACAGGTTCCTCTTTTCTTCTACAAAATCACAAGGACAAAGAAGGTCTAATTAAGTTAGCTATGTATTATATAAGTCTTAGAGTAAGGGATTCTATCATTAATAGACTGCGGATATTCATACATTTTTGACAAGAATAGATGTCATTTCAAATAGTATAAAGATTAAAAGAGTTTATGAAAGCGTTCCTTACAAATTAATAAATACTTACAAACTAAAGAGAGAAATAAATTCCTAAGTGGTTCCTGCAAACAACTTTTACTTTGCATAAAGATCAGCAGTCTAATTAACAAAAACGAGGAAGTTCTAATAATTTCATTTATGAAATAAATCATGGAACAATAGGTTAATACGAAAAAATCAAGGGAACCGTTTTGAAAAAGGGACAATTACGCCTAAAATTTCATCGAATGTGCTCAGCTGCGAAAGCATTTCGCGAAATGAATCCAGAGGGTGATTCTCGTCGCGCAAATAAATATCATTCAAAGCAAAACGTCGCAGTCCCGCGGACTCCCTCGTCTTTGCTTTCGATCCCTCATTCGAGACCAATTCTGCAGGCGGCGAGCAAGTTCACCCGGCTAAGGGTAAACAAATATTTGAGAAGAGCTTTCATAAGTAAACAGTTCCCAGCCGCGAGCCTATCGTCATGAAACAAACTCCGTCTTCCGTCGGGACTGCGTCGGGCCGGGGCGAGCCCGTCGCCGCATAACTTGGCTGCCGGAAAAAAAAAACCGGGTCTGTTTTCTTTTCGTCCCGTGACCGATCCCTGTTTTTTTCCACAAACCTGTCGTTCGACAATTCTGCCCGGGAAATTGCTCGAGAAAAAAAATTCGCGAAATTGGAAGTGTGATGGAAGTAGAAATTAAATGAAGAGGGTGGTCGCGCAGGCTGCGAATTCTTCTTCTGCTGAAGAATAAAAATGGATTATTCGCAACGTGGAAGAATTGGTGGATGGAGCGTTATAGCTCAGAAAGTAGATTGAGCCGTCAGGTGTCAGACAAATAAGATACGAGTGTATGTAACGTTTAGGATGAATATGTAACGTTTAGGCTTCGCGGAACGAGACGTGTCTGTCAAGGAGCTACAGGTTAATCGAAATTTCGTGTGCGGAGACAGTAGCTTCGGTCGCTCTGGGTCAGACAAGTTCAGACTTCGCAGACACAACTTGAATGGAACGTCTACCTCAGTGCTTCAGCATTTCGAGGATGAAGCACCGAGGAGATTTCATCTGTACAGACTAAGCAATCAACCATATGAGCCTATTTCAACATTCGAAGCGCAATAATTGTTCAACCGATTTGTACATTGTGAAGGAACGATGGAAGACTCCAATTAGAGTCTAGTTTCACTGTTGTTGGAATTGTTGGAAACATTCTCCCATACCTGAAGTCGATTTATTTTATCGAAAAGTTATGGATAAAATTAGGTATATTTCCATAGCATTCGCGAGACAATAGTGGAGTTCTCTCTCGAAGGAATCGCATAAAGGAGTTCAACCGTATAATCGTTTGGATGCCCGGTGTCTGGGGTTTCCAGTAGATTCGGTCGTTATAGAACAGACAACTGTCCCGAACGAGCTTCCTGTAGCATTCTAAGTGTAATAGTCCTCCGAGCAATGTGAACATTACGCTGGAACTCCACTTATTTGAAGGAGACTCTAATTAATGAACTATTTAGATCCGAGTCACTATACACTTTCCTGAACGCAATCGCTAATTGTTTAAACGAAGAATTAATAGAGTCGGTAGAACTGGGTAGATTTTTATGACACCCATGACGTAAGAAGACAAACAGTTATAGTAGCAATGGGTAGATTGTTGTGACACTCACGACCTGGTAAAAGGACCAGTGTTGAACCATATAATCACCTAAAAGCCTGTCATATACGACTTCGAGTGGATTCTTTTCGATCCTTTTCCTGACTTTCTGAATGTAACGTCCAAACAGTCTTAACCACTTCGTTCTCACGGACGTGTTATATCGCGACGTCGATACCGTTCGTATAAGGTCACAGACGAGTTATGACGCGACGCAATACCGTTCGTGCGATGCTACAGACGACATATCTCGCGTGCTTCTTTATTAGATTAAGAGCTTTAATTCGAAAAATTATTAATTCTGGGAACGGTATAGGTAAAGGAAAACATTGATTTCAGGATATTTTTAATTTATTGATTGAAACGGTATAGAAATTAGCGATGTCCTCAGACGGAGCAAAGAAAAGCCGCGTGTTTACACATCAGTGACATTACCCGAACGGTATTGCATCGCGGGATAACACGTCCGTGGCACCGCGCAAGCGGCATTGCGTCGCGTGATAATTCGTCTGTGCAAGAATATTCTAGAATATTCCTCGAAAGGATAATGCAATATTGTTTCTTGGCGTAGACGCACGCGTCTAGACGCAGTGGCTTGCGTCTAGACGCAGTTCTGATAAAGTATGACGAATGGAGTATAAAAGGCGCTGGGATAACAAAACGCTGCGTCCAAACGCGCAAAGGAGATCCCACCTTTACGCGGCATGTTTACATTGCTCGGTGACCGAGGAAGCTCGAGGTTCTTGGCCCCTCGCGGGGTATGCCCCCCAGTGGAATGGCTAGGCGAACTGACTAGACAGAGGTCTCCTCCGCCGGACTTAGAATGGGACATTACTGTATAAACAAAAATACAGTTGGCAACCATGAAGTACTGTTCCGACTTATACGGTGTCCCAATCTTTACGACAGTGCCTTATACTAATCGTCCAAAGAATCTGTTTACGGTAGACCATGATTTATTGCGAGTGTAATCTAATTAGCGGCCAATCAGGACCGATTCTTCTGTTGCGGGTCCGCAGAAACGGAATTTCGCGGTTTAATCGTTGTAGGTCGGCGAATTGATCGACATTAATAATCTACAGCCCTCCAAGTTCGCTATCAATTATCAAACCACTTTCCTATCGCCTGGATGCACATTAGAACCCGCTGGGAACGGTTCTATCAACGTCACAAAGCACCGAGAGACCGGAGAGAGATGCTTCACTCTACCCGAGTACAAAGCCCGAGCTCAACTTCACGCTCGTCGAACAACGCGGCGCGCAAACATTTTCGTAGACGAATTCGCAAGTTCAACCGACGACGAAAGAGTAGAGCGTAGACCGCGGAAGATACGTCACACGGCCGAAACCGTGAAACGGGACGAACACGTGGCCATGCATATGGAAATGCGACGCATCTGCATTGCAGATTCGCGCGGTCACGTCGAAAAAAAGAGACCGACCCAGCGCGCAATTTCAGGGCTGCGAATTGTCGGGAAGCTGCCCTTAGCCGCCGCCTCAACAATTGCCAAGGACTTCATATCCTTCAACCGATTCTATGGCCGCGGCTGGCGCGACGGTGTGCTCATACTACGTCCATCAAACTAACCTACTTTTCATTTATATTGCACTTTGCCCGGCTAATTTCGTGTCATAAATCGATCAAGATAGCGTCTGTCGTACGAACAATCACTCTCGATTTCTATGCTCTCTTCGACGAACCGGACTCCTCTAATCAAGATACCGTCACGTAATTGCTTCTCGACACTATTAACACTTTATCTGCCGGCAATCTTTTAACACGCTTTTCGAAATAGAAGATCAACGGTCGAAGATTTCTCGATATTTATTTATTTGCTTTTCGTAGCTTGTAGCTATGAAAATAGCTACATGCGCAGTTGTATGCTTCCGTATAATGCAAATTACGCTGCCCAATAATGCAAATTAAGCCTCGTGGACGAAAAAATAGGACTTTTGAGGGAGATAGCGCCCTAGATCGATCTTTTATCTAGCGTTTTTGACTACTGAAAACCCCCATTTTTGTATTATCGAAAAATGAGAACGCGAATCCCGCACCCTTGCAATCCTGGAAACGAGTCTACCGCCTTAATAGGCTCCTGGTAGATAGAGTGTTACAACCTGGTAGATAGAGTGTTACAAGCGTAGCATGTTCTTTAAATATTGTATTCACTTTTTACGCCTCTAGTCTCTATTAGAGCCATTCGGTGCGAGCCAAAACAGTTACTCATTGGATAACGAGAAATTAAGTGGAAGTTAATCAACTGCGTCAATTTTACGAACTCAAACAAATCCTTTCGCACACATATTCTCCAGCACCAGTAACGAAAATACAATTAAAAAATCGATATTTTGAAAATAAAAAACCAGAATGTCCCTTTCACTAAAATGACTTACCGACTCGTCTAACAAAGCTAAACGCCAGGGCGCGGCGCGGCGGCTGCAAGTTTGCCTGCCGAAAAAAGCAGAGGGCTAATTAAATTGCCGAGTGTTCACCGGTATCATAAAGACGTCCCCGCGTCTGTTCTAACATAAACAATAGAGTCTAATTAATAGAGGACACTGAAGTCGCACGCAAAGGGCACGTCAAGCAGGATCCCCGCGAAGCAACAACCGCCATGAATCAGATCGCTGAGACGGCCGGAAGATTCCCGACCGCGATCATGCTAGTGCCGGCACTTTATTCGGCCAGCTGCATCGGGTATCTCTCTCTCTCTCTCTTTCTTTCTCTGTCTCTCGGCGTGCACGCTGACGGGATAGTGGTAATGAACTGAGGGTAGCCGCTGGCTGACGGCCAACCAAAACTTCTGCTAGAGGCTCTGCGAGCTGGTTGGTCTCCGACACCGGTGCGGTGATCCGCGGTCCCCGCCGCTCTGCACGCTGACAGTACAAATTACGGTGTGTATTCGACTTTCTCCTGACCAACACAGGCCTGGCCGTCTATCCTGGACTAGTTTCGGACCGCCTCTGTCGCGGCCGGGACCTTCCACGTCAGACCATCTAGAACAAAAGCCGACCAGGACGAGAGAAGAGCCCGCACCTTCGCGTGGAACTCGAAAATACCGGTTGAACTTCGACCAGAAACTGGCAGGCTTTGTAATGGATTGCCTCGGGAGTCTGCGTTTCTTGGATCGCGAAAATATGCACGCCAGCTATCGTTCGTCTCCGCGACAGATAGCCGAAACAACGACTTCGCGATTCAACCCCCCGCGGCTCAACTGGATTCCGCGGAATATTCTGCATGCTTCGGGAATCGTAACAGTTCTGAAAGGAGTTCCTCTATTTTGACACTTTGACTGCGAACAGTGTATACATAAGTGCCAGTGAAAAAATATTTTACCATGATAATATATAATACATAGCATTCAATATATAATATATAATTTTTCAGGTCCTTATATAAATATTAGTAACAGCAAAAAGGTCAATTTGTTTGGAATTTTTACTTACACCACTTTCGCAATCATCGGCGCATGTATTATACAAAAATATACAGCTCGTGTAGTTTTGATTATTTTTACTTTAAAAAAATCAGAAATTTACTCCATATACCAATAAATATACGTGTTAAATCCTGATGCATAAGGTTCGATAGTTTTTCTGAAAAAAATTGGAAAACCTTTAAAATCAGAATGTCCCTTTTATGAAAATTGACTCCTCTATCCAGTGCCAACATAAAAGTTGATTTTGTGGATTTCGTCTAAACAACGCAAGTCGGTATCGACGATAAAGAGGAACCTCGTGGAAACGTGGACGTCATTATGGATCACGATAGCGAGCTACTCGATAGACAGAGAGCCAGATGAAGGGAGGACGAGAGTCTTTGATTGTCGTCTAATAAAACCGCGACTCGCCGGTCCGATTAAAAATAACTTCGTGGCTCATCGGGAATAATTTCGATGCTGGACACCACTCTGCCTCTCGCTCTATATTATTCTCTATTTGTTGTGGATCACCCTTTTTTTAGATGAAGGGCTCGATACTTCGAGCCTCTGCCCCGAGCAAATAGGAAACTCATCGAGATTGCACCAATTCGCAATACAGGAAAATGGCTCCGCGAATACAATATACGGAAAAATATTTTGATCGAACGATCACTTATTCATCGAATATCTTTTCCACTGCTGCAGGTTCGTTCCAACGTGTTTGGAATTATGTGATAGAAGATTTTTAAACATCCGTTTAGTACAGCACAATTTAAGGGTCAACTGCATTAAGGAGTTATGTCACAAAATATTACAAACTCATATTTTTAATCATTCTGATACCTCGCGGTGTGTAAAAATTAAATATTTTCCCAGATACATTACCTTTGTATTCATTAGCTCACACGAAAAATTATGAAACCAATTTTGAGATTTCGTTTGTCAAACTTTACTTCCTCGTATTACTAAAAATCGTATTAACCCTCGGACAACGGACGATTTTTATAGCTATATAATTGGCTATGCTTAGGACCGTTTACTTTTATTTATTATTTAATTAATAATTTTTAAAAATTTACTTTTGATGATATCTCGTGTAGACACGTTAGTCTTTCCGATATGCTCGATGAAACAGCTATTCAGTTAGTTTAACTGCCACAAATTGAGTACTTAAATGACAACTTGGATGCTCCCGGTCAAAAAATGACTTCGGCACAGCACTCGGAGGGTTAATAATAACGCTTCTGCTAAACAAAGTGTTTAAAGAAAATCAATTGCAACTCCTGTTTGTCGCAACAGAAAGTGTTCATTCCACAAAAATAATCCACAGCGATTACATATGTATGATCTCCGTCTAATTGCTTACACTTTTCAGTGCACGACCTAAACTGGCCAATTCGAATCGAGCAGCCATTAAATCGCGGAATACCGAGCGGAAGCGCGTTTCAAATCCTCCAATTTGCGTATCGATGTATACGCAATACGCCGAGGTCCTCAGCAATTATCCTCGTCGAAGGCTCGAGAGATCATCGGGGTTTCTTGACACAGATATCTCGTTCCTGTCGACAAATTGCTCTCCGGGAAATATCGGCCCGGTTCGAGACTCTCCGAATATTTTCCCGTGACTCCTTCCAATCTCCAAGACTCTTCCTCCAACTTCTCTCGCATTGCATCACTGTGATCTATCCTCGAAATCGCTATTCGCTTCGTTTCTTCCCTTTGCAATCAATATCGTCTGTTTGCTTCAATTCTGCACTCTATTTGTTGTTAATCTCGCATTTCTACTTCAATGTCCACAATATTCACAATGAACATTCACAATGAACATTCACAATGACCATTCGCAATGACCATTCACAATAACCAGTTACAATGATCATTCAAAATGACCATTCACAATGATCATTCGCAATGATCATTCACAATAAACAGTCACAATGACCATTCAGAATGAACATTCAAAATGACCATTCACAATCAACACCCACGATAAACATCCACAACGACCATTCACAATAACCAGTTACAATAATCATTCAGAATGAACACCCACGATGAGCATTCACAATGTTAAATGTAGAAGGTAGGAATATAATTCGAGAAACACAATGATGATTTATATAAAATTATGTTATATACAATATAAATGATCATTTTAATTTTCGTCTCACGTCGAGGTTCCTGTATTCGAGCTCATGTAACGTCGTTAAAAATTGATGAATTCCGAGAAGAAAAATAGTGGATTGTATTCCACAAACTGTCTGTATAAAATCTACTTTTTCCACTTTGTTAAAGAGGACTTTTAGCTGCGTTTAGGCTGTTTCGTTCGCGCAGTGGAACGAGTAGCTAAGTGTGCCACGGGGACAGTGGATTACCGGCGTGTCGTTGGTTAGAATAAATCGGCCGACTTTCAAAGACATGCTCCTCGAGGCCACCTAACTTCCCCATCGATCCCATCGACCGTGGCAACCGTGACTTTTCATTCCCCGTTGGAGAATACACAGCGATCGCGCTCGACGGAAACGATTGTCCCCAAGCGAGGAAATTCAACCGCGCGCAAGAGAGAGAGAGAGAGAGAGAGAGAGAGAGAGAGAGAGACGGCTCGCAAAAGGGTCCAGAAAACGAAACATCAACGTCCTCTCGAGCACCGGTCTCCTCGAAGGTACACGCGAACGATACACGGTTCAGAAAAGCAATAAAACAATCGAGGAAGTTCGATGGAGAACGTGGCCCGCTCTCGACTCGATCGCGAACTCGATGAAACGAGAAGTTTATTTCTGTTGTTCGGTTATTAATAGAACGAAATTGCTATCGAGCTAAAATAACGCAAAGCAGTCGTCTGGATTCGTGTACACGGTGTCTCAGAAGTTCCGTGAATAAGGTTACTCGCGAATGAGTTATCTATCTAATTGTAGAGCATCGATTTCGATTGATTTTGACGAATGATTTGCATGAGACAATTAAGACGGATATGTTAAACGATCGTAGCTCAAAGTTTGAGAAGTACATGTTAGTACATATGTGTCCACAAATTTTTCTTTTGTTAAGATTAGACGGTCCAGCAAGAGGAATTGTCATTCTTATGAGCAAAAATTTTGTTTCTGTTTAGATGGTTGAATTTTTATTTGTAAATCTAGAGCGGAATCTTGAGCATTTTCTCTAGAATTACTAGAATAGTTCGCGAGACCTGTTTCAACTACACGAGAACTGTCTAGGAAGTCGATTCCGTGGTAAAATTAATCACGCGCTTGGCCCACCGCACAGGAACATCTTGAATCCGCCAGGTGGTTGACCCGCATATTTCGCATGCAAGAGTATCCAGGGACGATGCATTCGTCATTCCCGGCGCAAATGGAGAGTACGCGCATAAAAATCCCTGTTGGCGAGTTCGTAGTAAACGTGGAATTTAGGAGCGTAGATTTATGACGTCCGCGTTTATCAGGGAGCGTGTATCTTTCGGGAAAACTACTTTGGATGTATATATTTTAGGTTGCCAGAGTGGAAAAAGAGGTTTAGCAGTTTTAGGAGACGCAGCTGGGTCTTCTATAAAGAAATATAACCCGAATTATAGTGTAGAGTTAGGTCTGAATTGGACCTTTAATTTTTCCATACCTTTATGATTCAGTTGACGTTTGAATTCGGTTCGTCAAGATTTTGGATTTAGTTTGGATTACAGGGTAGTTCTACATCTGAATGGAACCTCCAATTTCTTCAAATCTTTTACGATTCAGTTTGAGTTTGAATTAGGTTTGTCAAGATTTCGGATTTAGTTTGGCTCACAGTGTAGTTCTAGATCTGAATTGGACCTTTAAATTCTTAAAATCTTTTATGATTCAGTTCGAGTTTGAATTAGGTGTGTCTTGCTTCTAGATTGAGTTTAGCTAGTATCGTAGAGCCACGTTTGGATTTAGAGTTTAATTTCTTAGAATCTCTTAGAATTCAGATTGTGTTTGTGTTAGGCTTGTCTTGTTCCAGGATCAAGTTTAGTGTAACATTGTCTAATTACGTCTGAATTTCTCTGGAAGCGAATTTTGTTTGAATTGACTTTGGAATAGGTTTGAAATTAGCTTCGTTCGAGCTTACACAAGGTCCATAATGAGTCCAAGCCGAGATTAACTCAGATTCAATTCACTTCTCCATTCGGTTTTGATTATATTTAAGTTTGTTATGGCTAGAGTGTGGGTTGTGTTTGCTTTACGGTCGAGTTGAGAACAGGGGAAGCAAAGAAAGGCAGAAAATTCCTGCGTACCACCGAAAGTTTCCCGCGGCATGGCCTTGGGGTCGATCAACCGGATCCGAAGACAACATCCAACAATATCGATATCCACTCTACCAGAATAAAGTGTCAGTGTCTGTGGCGCAAATAGTGACACATCTATTCCTGGATACACGAGCCGCGTGTGTACGCGAGCAAACGTTTGAAAACCTTCCGCGGGACTGCAGATCACGAATCAACACGCTACTTCGATCATTGTAGAAATTAACACTGACCGAACCACGACCGGTCTAATGACCGGTTTCACATTTTTTATTTCATAACTAAAGTAATGTCCCATTCTATAAGTCAATTCTCGGTTCTGTGTTGAGACATAGATCGGAATAGGACACTATTCTTTTGTGGAAAAGGACAGCATGTAAACACGGACCGCGCGGCCGAAGGCGCAACAAAAAATAGCGTATCGGTGAGACAATACTAGTGCAATACTGAAACTTCTTTATTTCTTACTTATTTTTAATGAAATTTTACCAATGTATTTGCAACATTTTTCTGATTAAAATGACACCAAACATGATACAATTTGGCCCATATTTACTGTACATGTAAAGCATAATTTATAATTTATCATATATTTAACATATGCTTTACATAGCATATTTTTAAGTAAACAACTTAACATCTCGAAAATCTGTTTTCAAGGAATTAGACTAGAATTTTGCAAATTAACGGAGCTACAGCCCGTTCAAGGTTTTTAAAAGACTCATTTTAATCAGAAAAATGTGACAAACATCTTGAGAAAGGTTGTATAAGAAGAAAGTTGAAAATAAAAAAGTTGGCATCGAATTGTTATTTTACACAATATAATAAGTTTTGGATTTTTGCCGACCATCGCGGTCGCTGTTTCGATTTCTTTTTCACTCGCTGTCCTCTTCTATGTTCTAAACCTACTCCATACTGTCAATTAAACCATTAAATACAGTTGAAATGATATCGTGTTTAGTGTGATTTTAATCAGAAAAATGCCACAAATAGGTTGGTGCAAGTCCTATAAGAAAATAATGAAAAATAAATAAGTTTTGTAATTGGATTAGCAGTGATTCACACCGATATACCCGACTCTGTATTGGATTACGCGGCATGTTTACACTGCTCGACGACCGAGACAGCTCGAGCTTCTTGACCCCTCGTAGACTTAGAATGGGACATTACTGTATTGAAATTGCAAAGATGCTTCCGTTTGAGATTGTTATATAAATGTCTTACTTCAAGTACATGTTGTTATAAAAATTGTGAGAAATAAATTCAGTCTCGTAACTTTTATAAAACAATGTATATCGGTCACATTTTGTGCTGGGTACGGTTACTGTTAATTGGAAAATCATTTCCATGACTGAATCTACCTTAGATTTGAAGAATAAGGCTTTACCAATACTCTCATAATTCATTTTGCATTTCGGAACAGAAATAAGGAGCAAGGTCGTGCGAGGTCCTCATGGTGTACCTTGTCTTACTGTGAAGTTGGAGGTTATACTTTTGAATGAACCTGAAGAAAAATGAACTCACCCTTTGCGCCTTGCGCTTGTCGGCCCGCTGATTCTGGTGATATATGCGACTGAAATTACTGACGATAACAGGCACCGGTAAAGCGATCACAAGGACACCGCTAAGGGAGCATACACCCCCTACGATTTTTCCCGCGATCGTTTTCGGAACCATGTCACCGTACCTGAAACAGACAAGGAACATGATCGTCAGAAAAATTGCACAAAACCAATCACAGTTTAATTACAGTACAATTGCATGGCAAATCCTCTATGAACGCAACAGCCTCGGGGGGATTCGGTTGTATTTATCGTAGACGGGTAACTATTTTTTGAGCTTCACAGGCCGAGCCGGACGTAGAGAAGAACAGCGCGTGTAGAGGGAGACTGCGCAAGGCCGAAGCGACTGCGACATTCCGCGTCTCTTTCTTTCCCATACGCTGTCCTTCTTTACGCCCGAAATGTTCATCGTCAATTAAACCACTAAATACAGTTGAAATTATATCGTGTTTGGTCTTATTTTAATCAGAAAAAGGCCACAAATATATTGGTGAAAGTTTCATAAAAAAATAAGTAATAATAGAAATGATTTTATATTGCTATTACATTGTGATGACGCGACTGCGACCCTCCGCGTCGCATTAGTAGATTCAAACCGATATACCCGAGCCGAGATCAGATTACACAGTGGAGGGGATATTTTTGTTGTGTTTATCGTGTACGGCCTTGTTGCGTTTAATGAGGATTTACTGTAGTTCAGTAATGTATCAATATGTGTGTACAAGATGTGCACGATATTTAAACAAAAAATCTGTACGATATTTATGAACAATTTATCCCATCTACCACTTAGTGAATCAAAAATCGGAGGTGAAACGAACGTTGTCGAAAACGTTGTCGAAGGCGTCCCGTTCTTATCAGCCTGTGCTCCAGGCACGGTTTAATTGAAAAATCCTGTACAACCACTGGCACGTTGTTCGCATAATTTCATAGCTGCTTTACGGCCGCGAGTCCCGCGATGAATCACACGGCGCCCGCCACGATTATATACGATAATTTGCATTGTAGATTCTCGTGACGAAAAAAGAAAAGAAGAAGAGATTGTCGGAGAAAGAATAAAACTTAACGAGACCGTTCGAGAGAAATAAAAGGAAAACGAGGAGAGAGAGAAATGAAGAGGGGAGAAAAGCTCCGTACGACCGGGAAACACTTTCAATTTCTTCCCTGGATCGCGTTAACCGAAGTAAAAATGGTGGAACGGGGAACCCGGAAACTCGCGACGCGACGTCCCGGCCAAGATTACGAGCGTCTCTTCTTTCCGTCGCGATAAAACTTTCTCACGATTGCACGTGCCTCGAAGAAGCGCGAGGATCGTGGAAAGGCCCCACGAGTTTCTCAACGTGCTAAATTCACTTCTCAAAATATCATACATTCTTCCGCGCCGGTAAATTACACCGGGGCCAATCGTGTTTGTCGCGATTCTCCATCCTCCGCGAAATGTCTCGACCCGGTCGCTACTCGCTTCACTAATTCGATTTATCTCGCGTCGAACGACTTCTTGTTAAGTTTAATGGACTGGACACTCCTCATTGCTGAAGAACTGCTGATTTTTCTGCACGCTCGACTATTTTCTGCGCGTTTCACACACCTGGCTGTGGCTGCGCGCAATTGTTTGGTTTATGGCAAACCATTTTGCTGGTCTGCTCCAACTAGGTTTGCCATCTATGAAATCTCGAATCCAGGACGAACGGCATGAATAAAGTGACCATACGTCCCGTTTTTAGGTAGCCTGTCCCGTTGTCCCCAAGCACAGCTTCGGAACGCCGAGATGTCACGTCAAAAAGTGTCCGATTTCGCGTGAAATGGCCCTAGTGATAGTGGAGCAAGTGTGAGCAAGTAACATCGAAAAACCCGGACCCTTAACTTGTTTTATTCTCTCGACTGTTTTAAATTGCAGCTGCTTACTGTTTTCATGAATGCACGAAATCCCCACTCTATTTTTTGTCGAGTCCTTTTAATGGACTTCTGTGCTTCTTAATTGTGGAATAGAATAAGTTTAAGTCAGACACACAAAGTTAACATATCTTGTTAATGAATTTGTCAAATCCACTTTTAGCAAATCACTGCTTATTAAATTAAACAAGTGAATCTTGCAATGTCCTATTATCCATCGAACATTGTATAATACTGGAATGTCCAACCTTTCAAACACATCGATCAACCTTCAACTTACCTAGTAGTCTAAGTGAATGCCTTAATTAAAAAAAAAAACATTGTTAATGTCCTCAACTTTTTAAAAGCTACTAATTTATATTACAAAATCTAACCTTACTACTACGCATGTCAACCGATAGGAAAATTAAGCCTTTCACACTACACTATACATGTATGTAATCCACTGCTATAAAGTGTATCAGCCCTTCGTGGTCGCTAATCTTGACGCGACCTTAACAAATAAATTAAGAAAAGCCTTTTTCTTTTTAATTCTTTTAATTAATACGAGTAGAAGTGACCGACGTCAAACATCCAGTGATCAAGTGTGAGCGAGTAACATCGAACAAACCGGACCCTTAAAGAAAATCCCCCCGGACGTCCCCGGACGTACTACAAAGAGAATAAATCCGAGGAAAACCGGACGGATGGGAACCCTGTATGCAACAAACTTGATATCTCGAGGTGCATAAAGAAGCACAGTTTCCGGAAATTTGCAGAAGGAGTTTAGCGATGATCAGGCCGATGTTACAGGAAGATTGGATCCGGGGCGTCGCGAAAAACAAAGATTCTGGACCGGGTCCACCGGCTGGCGATAATTCGGTCGGATCCTCGGCGTTTTTGCGCGGCCGTGTTACCGTTATCTCCTAAGTGGTCTCCCGAAGCGGAAGCGTGCGTAATATGGGAACATCGCCAGCGGGCCAATCCTGGATCCTCGTCGCGCGCCCAGCCTCGGCCCGCTTTATCGAATTATGTCGCAGTTTCGTGGGCCCTTCCGGGACGCGCACGTCGTCGCCGTCGTCGTCGTCGTTCCATCTCTGTTCCCGTTCCTGTTCCCGTTCCCGTTCCCGTCCCGCGGGAACAGGATGCCGGCGTGCCGTCAACTAATTCGGAATACATCGCTGGAACACGTCGACCCGGTTCCACGGATTTTCCTAGCCGCGCCGAACATTTCCCCGGCCGACGATCATGCTCTGCCCTTCCCGATCCCCCAATTAACCCACTTGCTCGGGCAGCAGTCAACCCCTTCGCGATCGATTCGATTGATACGCCCGAAATTTTAGGCGAGACCCTACACTTGCGTCCTGTCTGCTTCTGATTTTGATTCGACCATTCCACGAAAAGTGTAACCGGTTACAGTCAGTCTCATAATTGATGGCACACACTCTAACTCAGAATAACTTCAGTTCTTCTTCAGGCTAGATGGATCTGTTTACTAGGCGAGACATGTAATGAAAATTTCCATCGTAATTCATCAATTAGTTTATGAGTTACGAAGGATTAAAAGTGGTGAGAATTACGGATTTCCACGATTTTCAGCTTACTTTTGCCGTTTTATTCTATTATTCGGCGATTTTCACCATTTTCAATTGTTTATAATTGGCAAATCAATTGACTAATTTCGATGATATTTTTTGCATGTATGTAATTTATATGAATCTACAAAACACGTTTTTTAAATTTTCGTTACAACATAGGAAATGTTGTGAAAAGCAACATTTACTATTTTTCTCGAAATTGTCATCAAACACAATTTTAAATGGTAGGTTTTGTCAGTTTATATTCACCGGTACTTAATAGGGGAGATTTTGTTTGTATGAGAGCGATAAACCCCTTCAGCAGTCTAATTAACCCATTTGTCTACCGAGACAGATGTCTAATCACTCAATTTCGATCGATACCATTGATACGTCGCTAATTCCGGAAGAGCTTCTCTGGCTGACCATGGCGGTCCCATTCTACTGAGCAGCTCTGAGATGACCTATATATATACATATACATAGAGAGATCCGTTCCTATCCCTGTTCTTGCTAAATCTTACAGCTTCGTGAACACCAATCAATTAAATCCGCTATTATTGCACTAGAATGCTTCATTTGTAATTACCCATTTCAATATCCCATTAACCCTTTAATTATAAACCAGCTATGAAAGCGCCCAACTGTTCTTACGAATCCAATAATTTACTGAGTATTTCTCGAATCGTCCAATGATGGCAGCAATTTATTCATTCGAGACATTAATTCATATAAAAATTACATTTTCACCAGTTCCAATCGTTCGTAGTTCACATCAACATTGACCAATTTCGAACATTTCGGACATGAATCCACAAGACATTTTTTATATTTTCACTGGAGGCTCAGGTAAAAATTTTCTAAAAAACAACCACTATTTTCCTTGCAATTCCGATTCAATTTTCCGAAAATTTTAATTACAAGTCATTTATTAAACTAATCCTTTTTGATCCAGACATATATGAACCGAATTCCTTCGGTCCATGTTTAAAAAAATTATTCTGACTGAAAGGATGAATTACAAAATGTCACAGTGGATTTCAATGTTCGATAAACGCTTGGCAGCGAGGATTAAATAATTCGAGAAGTTGAAATTGATCATGGATCGATCCATTCCTTCACGAAGAAGATAGGTTTCAGTCGTCAGGTACGCCAGCTTGAACTTCGCAGGAGTTTGTTGAATAGTCATGCACCTGTCAGAGGAATTCCTTAGCCCTACCGCAAATTGTTGGTATAATGAGACGTCGCGGCGCACAGTGGTCCGGGCGGTCAATCTAGCAGTTCATTAAGATTTTAGCACTATTTGGAAGTTTAAGGGTATAACGATGTATGTAAGTCGTTAGATTCGTTTCATCGATACATCAGCTACAATATTATTAAGTCAAAAATATATATTGATCTTTAAAAATTAAAGGTGACTGAGGTAATGAAAAATTTTTTATATTGAAATTTGTAGACCGCTAAATATTTGCAAAGTTTTGCTTAGAACATTTTTTGTCTCTTTATCGGAACTGCCTGAAAAATCATGTTCAGTTTAAAATAATCCATTTACAATAATCCATGATGGTATTCGTAAAATGTTGATTTTTAAATATTCGTACACACAATTTTTAATAAATCTTATTAATTTAATCATTTTTTTAAGGTGATGGATGTGCGTGCTTTATAAATATTAAAGAGGGAAGGAAAAGGAAAGGAGCGTTTCGTTCTAGACCCACTAGAGGACTCATCAGTAAGGCTATCTAGCGGGCCCTGCCTTAGACGTCGGGATATAAGGCGGTTGAGAACGGTATATATACGAATCGTTGACGAATTAGGTACTAGCGGGAAAGGACTTTGACTATCTGTCCACCTTGTGACGAACGTCGGAAGGCGCCACAATGGACATTTAGAAAGCAATATACAAGAAATAAAGAAATAACTTCGATAACTTTCATTAGTCCATTAAGGATTGCTTATTTAATAAATGGCGAACTATAATTCCAAATTTTAGGTAAGCATTTTCAAGGTAAGAGAATGCTCGTCATATCAAAAAAAAATATTTGTTCTAATTGATAATTTTTATTAAATGTCATTAATATCGACATTTTCGGCATTGCTAAATACCGATATGAGACAAGTCATTTTTTACCAAATGAGCTGCTAGATCGGCTGCCCGAACCACTGTGCGTCAGAGGGATTCCTTAGTCCTGCCGCAAACTGTTGGTAACGAGGCGGCGCGGCGTGGCGGCGTTACCGGCGGCAGCCAATTAGCGCACACGTTTCTCTTTTTAATAATGCAACGGCCTAGATATGCGGCCTGCACGGTGCGCCGGGTGTAATTACGCGGAAACCGCCGCGCCGGCCACTAATGCGTGCCGGTGCAAACACGTTGCGACCGCGAGAATCTATGCCCCTTGTCGCGCCCTATCGCCCGGGCTCGGTTTCAATGATTCCAGCCTTTCATGCAAATCCCTCGTATTTTTCCCTCGACGAATGCCTGTCTCTGATACCACCCGTGCACCGATCGCGTCGCCGATTCCACCTGCCCATTCTTTTTCTACCTTTGCACGCTCCTCTCTGCGATTATCTGTCGCTTTTATGCGCGCTACGGATACTTCGAATCCCTTTGCTAATTCGCAATAGAAATTTCGATGGCCAGTCTCTGGTAATTAGCGGTAGATGATCTACAATTCTTTGCCGTGTTTGTTTCGTGATTGTACGAGTCGATCTCCATGCAGGAATGTTTCTGTCACGTGCGGAAATATGAGTCTGATAAGGATCTCTCGTCCTGTAATTATTTTCGGAAAGTAGGTCTTACAATTTTAACCCGGTGATTACTGATAATTTTGATACATATTTGTGTGGTTTATTTATACTCTCGTTAATGCAAATGTGTGAAATTCTCCTTTTTTGATAATACAATCGATACGAAGAAATTTTATTCAATTACAGTGATTCATTTGACAAAAGTTTGACAGTGAAACGCCAAAATTTACAGTGAATATTACACTTAGTTCACGAGCTTCGAACCTGCGATATATTGAATAAAATTACTTGTTAAGTATTAAACAGTAATATCTACCACAGGCATGTCAAACACGCGACCCGTCGACAAGTAGTCTGCGGCCTGATCAAAAACTTTGAAACTGTCGATGACAATTTATAGGTTTTACATTCCAAATTCACCCTTCTGCAAATCAATTTCATCCATTAAGAATATTTGAAATTAATTATTTATTTATTCCGATTAAATTATACCTACATTTTTATTTAGACACGCGTGCACGGTGTCATTATTGCGAGGGAAGACTCAATACTCAATACGCTTCAAGAAATATGTACTTCCATTTCTAAAATTTATTAATCATAAAATGACTACAATGAATACCATATACATACAGGGTGGAAATTATAAAGCGTTACAGTCGAAAATCTCCGAAAATATTGATTATACGCAAAAAAGGTTTCAGATGAAAGTTGTTCAATATCGAGGGGGACATCATGTGGACATTATTTTTCCCGGTGGACACACCAAGATGAGATGGAGGTCAACTTTCTTTTTTTAAATGGAATAATACGTTTTTTTATCCACCATCAAATAGTGCATTTCAAGACGAATTCAACGACCTATGACTCAAGGTCATTCAAGGTCTGATCATAAACCAACCTAATTCTTCATGTCAGGATATAAATCTTTCTTATTCCATTTGGCTAGCCACAGGTTGAACCTGTTCTATTTGTTCGATCACAGATATGTGCTTGCCCATCTACACTGTACTTATTCTACCTGTCTGCTCATATAGCATTTACTCTGCTACATTTACACTATTTATTTTATTTACTTGTCGATATATACTGTATATTCTACTTACAGGCCAATATGCTGTTCATTCTACTTGCCTGACAATACGCTGTTCATTCTACTCGTCTAGCCATCGATTTCCGTAACACAGTCTCCAATCTACTCTCTCGTCTGGCTATACACCTTCGCAATCTACGTTCCCATTCACGGACCGATATAATCTAGTTATTCGATTACGTATAATCTCTAGTCTACATGTCTGACCTTAGAACGTCTTGTTCTACTTATTATCCATTCACGGACAATTGCCAGTTTATTCGCCTCAGAGTGTCCTTGCTCCATTTGTTCGACTAAAAACGTAAAAAGAGTGTAAAATAGACACATTCGCTGCTAATTTACAACCTCAGAAAGTTTATTCGAGATCAAAGTAATTCTGTAAGTGAAACCGAAACTGGAAAGTTAAATTACATCTTTAATTTACCGTTCACTAGAAATCCTCAGCTCTCGACTGGTGGCTCCGAGGCGCCACTAAAAATTGCTATGCCATTGTACAAAATATTATTTACATTACTAGATTTATTTGTACTTAACAATATTTGTGAAAAATGTAATAAATGACATTTCTATATTTTGCACGCCTTTTTTCTACTTTTTCAAAATTAAAAGCTATTAGTTAGCAATAATATCGACTCTTTGGACCACTTTCTTGATTTTCTCTGATCGCTTAAGTTAATAATGGGTTAATAAATTACTAAACATTTACGTATTGCACGAGATATTATATAAAAATTATATAAAATGGAAATGTTCTAGGTCGCAAGAAATATTTGGTTTCGGAGTTAAAACCACTCCGAGTGCAAAGGGGTAATTTTGTTTATTCGAATATTTCGCAGTAGAGATGAATCCACGCAGCTGATCAAAAAATAATGTTACAGATGGTTCTAATAATTCGATCATCCGCTGTAGAACCGAATCCCCGAAGCAACATTTAACCGGCGCAATCTGCTGATCAAACAGAACGCGAACTAAACACAACTGACATAGCGTTCAACTTGTTAAACAACTGAGGTCATCTCTGTTAACAAACGCAAATCAAGTCCGTCAGTCAAAATTGAATTTATTCAACTGTTCGATGCAATCACCCGCTGCTCGACAATAAATAAAAAGAGAAGCTCGAACGACGACTATTTTACAGACACCATTGGATCGGAAACACCACGAATGGCGTCGGTAGGGGGCCTAGAGGTCGAGAGAGCAGTTCGACCGATAACGTATCGAGTTTGCTGGGTTACACGCGTAATTTTATGGGGGGACGGACCCGCGGTGGTCGAAATTGAAACGTATGGGGGTGGTAGCTTGGGAATTCTCAGCGGGCTATGTCGTTTCTCCGACGGAAAACCACGCGTATATTTCTTTCCGACTTTTTACGGTTTATCGAACATCCCCGGAGCATGGGGTAGCTCCAACGGGTCCCGTGCGTGCTCTAGCACCGCCATTTTGCAAGCAAAATATAGGTAGATAGAGCTGCTCGAATTATTTAAAGGTGGGAAGGTCTCGAGCTGTTAGGGTTAATACTGAAGGGGGAAAAGGAGAGGAGGATCCTCGAATACATCGTAAACCGGGATTCTCGAACAGCAGGATCAAATTTTTAGGGGAGGGTGGCTGATGGAAGGACTTTCATGGGATACGCCTGAATTATGTGTTCATGGGACACGCACGAATATCCGGTCGAGGAGGAGATGTCGCGAGGATATTTCCTTTTTAAGACGACTTGTTGCGATCGTTGATCTAGTTTGCGGTTTATGGGGTGACGTGTAACTTATGCATAAAACCTCTGGGCGATGAAGTAGGTGAAGGTAGGGAAACTCTTTTTATGGGGCTGTGTCTTGAGAAATTGCCCTGGCTGTTCAAGTAATTTGCGAGGCGTCTAATATCGTATTTCTAACTTTGTAGCATTCGATTGTATCGTTCTATTTAGGAGTAATTATACGGATAAAGTGGTTGAAAGTATGGCGCAGTCTCAGCATTTGACGCTTGGTTTTCTCCGTGACAAAAGCGATTCGCGTCGGAATTTCACGCTAGGCGTTCTGAAATCGGGGTAAGTGTATCCCGCCGTCACGTTTCCACGGTTAGGGCAGATTGAAGAGCGAGAAACTGGCGGAGCGATTAGGGACGGCAGGTTTGAATAAAGGATTTCCACGGGAGTCGATCACGCACGGTTTCCCGCGGTTTGCCTTGCACACCTGTTTGAGAAATATGAATGAGCCTGGCTGTTCTCTGGGAACAGGAACACCTGGCCGCGAACGATACGGTCGATCGTATCCTCCGTTGGAAAACGGCCACACAGTTTCGCGAATCATTTGAACCGACGCGGTCGAACAACTCTGGCCCTTGTTCCTCGTTATTTTCGATGCGGGAAATATGGGTCCTCGAGCTCTCGCCCTTTCTCTCTCTCTCTCTCTCTCTCTCTCTCTCTCACTCACTCACTCACTCTCTCTCACTCTTACTATCTATCTCTAGCGTTCTCTCTCATCTCGTCCATCCCTAGCAACATCGATCAGTCCTTCCGATTCATCCTCCTTTCATTTAAAACGGTGCGCCGTTCATTTTTCCCTTCTACAAACGCTCCAGGACCATTGATCACTTTTCGATCGAGAATGGCATATTCGTGGCAATTTTTAACAGTTCTTATTAACTGTAATTAGAATTAAACCATTGGGCCCACGTCACAGCGTGAAAAGTCTATTTATTTTTATTGTGATAGATATTGTTGTCTCCAGTGTAGCAAGAGTTTTATTTGAAAATTTATTGTTTTAATGTAAACACGTCTGGTAACTGGTTTCAATGTTAGGTGCATAAATTAATCCTCAGCCATTCTTCGCGAATTTTTAGATTATTTTCAAACAATCAGAATACATTCTACTCCCCAAAATAATCTCAATCATTCTCCATGTACTTTTATCATTTTTCAAATCTATGTATGTCTAATAACCTAACTGAATTAGTTCATTCAAAGAAATGAAGATACTAGATTTTTAGGTATATCACAAGAATGTATCTGCAAATGCATCTTGACAATCTCAATAATTGCATATTAAACAATTTCAGTCATTCGGTTTTCTTTCACTCAGCTGTCTAGCTGTCTAGACGGTCATACTAAGTTCGAACCAATTCAAGTTTCAATTCTCACAGTAGCGACCGTGATATTCGATATTCTGTTGATAGTATTACACGAACTCAATCGATGGTACGCAACCACAATTCTCTATAGAACTGTCGCTTGACACTGTAATCTACGATGCTACGGTTACACGATGCACATAGTTCATATTTCAAGACAATAACAACAATAAACGTAAATTTGATAATCGGTAATCATGATAACATATACCTTCGAAGTGCTAAAGCGAAGCTAGAGAGTTATGCATCGAGAAAGTATGTATAGCTGGCTATAATGTCTCAAGGTTGATATATATGTTTACTAATTGACTTCATGAGAATCGAAGTCGAGAAATTTGTGGGACCTTGAAATTTTAACCCTCCATGTTTTCGTAAAGAAACCAAATTTCTTAACAATTGAACATATCAATGCGAAAAACAAAATTCAGCCAATTAAAATATTATTAAAAAATTCTATACAATCATCCCATTAAATCGCAGTGAATTAGGTCCTGGGTTAGGCTTTTTACTGCGGAAATATTTTTGTAAAGAAAGAAAATTAGAACAATTGAAAACAATTTCTGTCTATTAATATTTCATTAGAAAACTTTATAAAATTATTGCATTGGATAGCAGAGAGTTAGATTGCGATTTGACTGTCCGATTGATTTGGCTTTTCACTTTCAGTGGAATAAGGTGTCATGGTCAGACATGGCGTTCCAAGCCCACGTCAATCGCGATCGCGTCGTTTATGGCATAAGTGCTCGCGCGAGACTCGGTGGTTGCTATAACCACTTCGGACACGATACGTTATAATTTAATAGTCGATGAAAATTCAGCGAAGTTGTGTTTTCTGTAGAAAACATAGATTCCACTTAAATATTTACCAGATTGCTGTAAGTTATTCTCACTTGGCTTAATCGCATCGATCGCGCCGCTCAAGCTGCTTGCGGTTCGAGCTCAAACCCCCATTTCATATACAAAATTAAGAAACTTAAATTAAAGTAATTCTCCGCCATTAAACTCTAATAAATTTTTTTGGGCCAATTATTCGATATTCGATTTTACGTAGAGTCTCTTATATCATTTAATTGCTATTTAATTCCTTTGAATGAGATGCTGGAAACAAGTAATTCTTCTCATTCTTCAACAATTCTTCTTCAACAATTCTTCTTTAAATGATCTTTTGGAAGATTTAACTACAGTGTTTTATCGATATAAGTCCCCAGCATGGGTCTGCCGAGGGAAATGATATTTACTTTAATCGCCTATTACAAGTAAATATCATCGGAATTATATCATATTTGGTATGATTTTGCATTAGAAAAATGCCACGAATACGTTTTTCGAAGTCCCATAAAAAAATAATGAAAAATAAAGAAGTTAGAAATTCGGATTAGTGTGATCTCACCGATATACTTGAGCCGCATGATATCATACTTCTCGGCGACCGAAGCAGCATCTCGAGTTTTCATGGCCCCTCAAGAAGGTATACCCCGCAGTAGTGGGGATAGATATGGGACATTTACAGGCCAGACTTTTGGGACATTTATGGATAAAATACTGTATATACAATTTGAAATAAGTTTCTAAACAGTGTCCTTTTAAATCTGCTCAGATCAAAGGTAGGATTCTACAGATTTACAGTTGTTAGCAATACTCGCAAAGTCAACATTTTCCGTACAAACGAAATTTAAGTTTGACCTTAATTTTCAGGGTCAAGGACATTTGAAGGTCATGTCACAAATTTTGAGAATTACGAATTTTAAACGATTGGCATTCAGTATTTAGGGTTGTACAGTGGGTTCAGAGGATTTATCGAAACCGAGGCATTCCGAGCCCTAGATATTCGTACACGGCGCGGCGGGAAAGCCGACGGAGTTCTCCGAATCAGTATAAGAAAAATCGCAGGGAGCAGTCACGTTTCACTTCGAGGGAAGTTCCCACCGTGGCTGTTCGGTTGAAAACGGAACGATCGTAGTTGTCGCGCGTCGGCTCGGAAAAAGCAGTTCTCTTTCGCTGTCTTTGTTCCCGGGAGCCGACACCCTCCGCCTATCGGTCGGCGAAGAGGCCGAGGGCTTCGATAAAGAAAGCGCGGATAAAGAAATCAGGTCGGGCCTCCGTCAAACTTCCTCTTCTTTCTTTTTTATTCCATCTTTTATCCGCGAACGAACGGGACACGGTTTACGAAGTAATTATCCCCGGGGACGGGTTCTTGAAATTTTCATTAAATCGAGGCTGCCTCAATCGAGTTACTCCTATTTGTACAGGTATATCGAATTCTTTCTCGAATCGAGATCTCCCGTTGACGAAAGGGTCGAGGGTCCACACTATAGAAACGCGACTTCGAAAAAGAGAAACATTCGGAAGATCAAGCAGACCGTCGGAATTAGGTCGAAGATCGAGCCGAGTTTCACTAATATTTGATACGGCTCGACCCAGAGAGCTCGCGACGCTTTTTCCGGAAACAGTTTTTCCCAGGACAGCCAGCAGTTCTCCGTTTTCGCTCGCCCGGCAAAAACTGCACCGCACCCGGAACAGCAAAACACTGGATTTCATTGCGGAAACATCGGTTGGAGTTTTGCACGACCGTAGGGAATTAGCTGATAATCGTCTGTACAAGTTCTGTGTGGTTATTTCAGTGTTTTGTACACAGTACGAAAACCGTGAACCCGAAGAAATCAATTGCTTCACGATTTTTTCGTATTTTCATCCAGCGTGTTTTCCTCTACAGTTTTCCCTTCCAAGTGTGACAAAACGGCGACAAAAAATCGTACAGCAATTTTCAAAAGCTCGCTGCAATGCTATAAACAAATTTCCAAGCCTGCATAAATGTTTGACAATGCAAAAATTTCGGCTAGACAAAATACTGTCTTTACTTTCCCACCTACGACACGATGTCGAGATATCTTCGAAAAATATGAGTTCAAGACTACGAAAGACGAAACTTCGAAAACATTATTCTACGATTTCTGTTTACAAAGTTACGAAAGGTTAATATAATCGCTTGATCGGTCCATGGAGAGATCAAATTCCAATTTTGTTCGACAAAAAAGAAATTGTCTTTTGACGTAAAAGCGACGCGAAACGTTGCAGCCATTTTTTAGCCGAGTTTCCGGTGTCTTATAGCCCCGTAAAGAACGGCAGCAGTCATCTACCAACACTGGAAACAAGATTCCCGTCGTCGGGACGCGAGCGAAACGCTTCGAAACACGATTAGTTCGAGCGGAGACAACGTTCTCAGGGGATTATTCCCGACACGAGAGTCACAGACTCGCGTAGGCACGACGGCATCCATTAAAACCCATCGTGGAAATGACTTAACGAACTTCGGAAAGACGATCACGTCCTGTAACTCGCTCAAAGCGAGTTTGGAGGCGCCCATCCGACCGAATTCCCTTCGATCTTTGCCCGGAAAAACTTTCAATACCCTGCGGATCCAGTTTCTAATCGAATCGATTCCATTTCGACACGTGAAGCGTCATCAGTGGAATGGGAAGGTCTTGGTCGGACCAAGTAGCTCCCCAACTACAGTGAGAGTCAAAAGTGAGTATACACCTCGAGAGCACGGCATTTATTTAACAATTATTAGATACATGTTACATTAATGAAATCAAAAGTTATTTGAAAAACATAAAGTGTAGATTGATGGTAATTAAATGTAGAAAATGTAATAAATCTAATAAATAATATTTGAGATACAACATAAAATAGTTGAGGATCTGTAAAAACATGAATCAAAAGTGAGTATATACAACTAATTAAGAGAATTATTTATCTTCATTTATTAATAAAATTACATACATTTAATTGGTCCACCTTTAGCTTTAATTACGGCAGCTGATCGTCTTGGCATGGATTTAACCAACTTACGTGTTGTTGAAACAGAAATATCATTCCATACTTTTAGTAGTTCGATTTTAAGGTTTTCCTTGTTCGTAATTTAATATTTCTAATATTTCCCCCAAATTCTCTATTACAGGGATTCTTAAACTTATGTAGTCCGAGGCCCTCCTCCTGAACAACATTTTTTGTGGACCCATCCCAACCCTAGGCATTTTACGTCGTTCTTGAGACTTAATTTCTGGCTCAATAATAAATTAATTATTGATATAAGGGATGTAAAGTTACTGTCAAAATTGTTTCAATCAACATTGGAAACGTAATTCACTAAGATGTGTGTTTATATACGATTGTGACACTAGAAATACCATGTACTACAACATCACAACTTTCGTTTTTGCGAAATATCCTGTAAATATCCAGCGAAATAAAAATTTAATATATGCAAGATACAGGAGCTACATAGTTCTATATAAAGGGTGAGTCTCACCTAAGACAAGCCATCTGAATAACTTCTGCAATAATATATGTGATATATGAAAATACTTTTTATTAAATACTTTCTATTGTGCCTACTGGACTACGAAAATAAGAAGAGGAAGCATTTTCTTCACATGTTCAGTTCAATACATATCTCATTTCCCAGCGGAAGAATAGTGAAAGGTCTGATTAAAATCGATATATAATGCGCCTGATGAAATAGAAAAACAAGAATTAACCGGAAGCTCACGCAACAATACTTTTAAAAGTAGAAATAAAGATTAAAATCACAAAGTTTAAATATAAAGTTTAAATATAAATTGTCAAGAAAAATTATACATTTTCAATGATACTGACCTTTTTTAAAACAATCACATCTCAAGAGCAGAACTGAGAGTTTGTATCTTAAGAAGATTTAGCTACAAAGTGCGGGCAACTACAGCTACAAGAGACAAAAAAATCTTCCCGATTCAAACTAAATGGAGGCCATCTTGCGGCCGTTTCCACGGACACAAAGCCGAAAACTGAGGTCATTCGAGCAAGAGAAGTCCCTTCTTACGAGCGATCTTTACAAGACAGTAAAACCGCTTCAAACTTTTTACGATTCGACTCTAGTAGATCCCGAGCCCGTTTACAAGCGATTCAACGAGCATCGTCCACTTCCTCCGGCTATGATTGGTCGTTCCGTTAACTTTAACGCGTGCATTTTGCTGCGGTAATAATAGACATGCAGTTGCAGTTCGCCTGAAGCAAAACGAACTGTTTTGTCACGCTTCGAAGACGAATGAAGCTAGCGGTTCGCTTGGAACGTTCATTGCGAAGGTGACTTCGTCCTTTGATCTTTATTCAGATTTTGCGAATGAAAATGGTTAATGGATTAATCGTATCGTTAATAGAAGATTTCAGTTCCTCTTTATGAATGGTGAAATATATTTTTCAATTTTCTTTAATGTTGTGACATACAGCTTACAAAACATTTTTGTTGGAATAACAATAAGTCTGAGGAAAACAAATTTCTCCAACAATTACAAGATACGGGGGTCAGATGGGAATTTATTTGTCTTCTTAATAACTTCGATTACTAAAATTCTTCTGGTGTTTTCACTGTTTTGCATTTCAAGCACCCATTTTTCTCATAAATGCATACAAACCGCAGTCTACAGATAACTTTTAATTTGATGAAATGCACATGTGTTAGTTATATTAACACAGAAATGTACAACATACACACTGGGAAATGGATCAAAAGAAGGCTGAAATGAAGAAAAACGATTCGCGTCGAAAAGAGGATTAAACGAGTCGAAGTTTACCGTCTTTTATCCGACAGTAGAGAACCGTAATTTCCCTCGACGATTCTCCCGTTTTCATCGAAGATCAGAATAATAACAATCGAAAGTTATTCCCCCGCAAATTGACGAATAAATGCTCGCGATTATTCCTGCGGGGGACCGTTGACGCGTTTATTGCACCCAGCCGGCACGGCGAGAGGAATATTTTTTCCCATTGTTCGACGCGAGACAATCGATCCTCCTTTTTACCATCCGGTCTCATTAATTGCGAGCCGAACGGTCGTCGATCCTCGATAATCTGTTTAATTCCGTCCTACTTTGTCCGAGTCCCTTCATTATATTGTAATAGACCCATGAAAATCCACTTCGCTTCAAACTTCACTTCGAACCATCAAAAATTTTATGCCACCCTCGAGGAGATAAGAGAATATTATTCTCGGAATAATAATTAAACAGCCAATCTTTATGCAAAATCAAATTTCCGCAGGGCAGCTAAAGAATGCAATGAAAATGTTAAACGCGAACAAGACTACCGTTCCATTACACGTATACAAGTACATGTAAGAATAATTAACCATCACATCGCTCTTCATAATATTGTTTACACTTCTCTTGTTCATATTTAACACTATTTTTATTATTTTATGAAAGTAATGAGAATGTCTTCCAAATTTTTAGCTATTTTTTCTTATACACTCAAAGAAATAAATTTGTTGAATAATTCCTCGTGAATACATCTTTACAATTTCGATAATCGCAATTTCTAAATGTAAGAATCCGTAGAATCGTCATTTTTACGGGTCCCGTGAATCTAAGCTTAATAAGTATGAGTAAAGGTGCAGCGATTTCGTATGCATAAAATGAAAAACATCGTATCATGCTTCGACCGCACCTTATGTTAATATTATTCCTAATTTATCTTGAAATAATAATTTGTGTATTTCATGAAAAGAAAGTCGGTGGTCCTCAAAAGAAAAAGATAGATTTTATATCCTCGAGATAGAAGAAAAATCGTCTCAACAAGAATACATTCTCATTGAATTGCACAAATTTATTCAGAACAAGATATTCATATTTACGTATTTTAATCTCATTGGGAAAAAATACCGCAGTGAAATGTACATCAGTAATAGGTACGCAGTAATAGGTACACTTACCCTACTATGGACACATTCTAAGTCTAAAGAAACGTTTGGTTTTCGCGTTAGAATAGTTCCGAGTGCAGAAGGTTATAAGAATACATTCTCATTGAATTGTACAAAATTCAGGACAGAATATTTATATTTACATATTTTAATCTCATTGGGAAAAAATGCTGCAGTGAAATGTACATCCGCAGTAATAGGTACATTTACTTAGACACATTCTAGGTCTAAAGAAATGTTTGGTTTTCGAGTTAGAATAGTTCCGAGCGCAGAGAGTTAAGGTGATGATCGAAGAATGGTGTTGATTGACAGCCGAGCGTAGTAGAAAGGTCCAGCCATGATCAGACACCGAGTTCAAGGAGAACGTTCTTCCCGTCGAACGGGACGATTTGCACATATTTGTAGCCGGGGCACGCGACGGTAACGAGTTTAGAATCTAGCGGGAACCGTGCGGATTAGAGATCTATCTTTAGAGAAGCCTTCCTTGACGGTCGCCGCGAATGCTCGTCGCCTAAACGCGCGTTAAGCTCGCCTAAAACCTCGGTCCCGTCGATGCACCGTTCACCGTAAATAACACGTTTCGCACCGTTGATCGGACCACACGTCGATAACTATCCGGAAACTGGAATCCGCGAAAACATTGATCGTTCCAACGTTGCACGGGACGCAACAATTTTCCGGAAAATTTTTAAATGATGCTTTTATTTCCAGACCGCTGCTCCGCCCATAATGGAATTCGAAACAAAAACTGTAGAACGGATATTCTCGAATTTTTAGCATCGATCCTTTGAACGGTAAAAAAATATGTCTGTGAACATGTTATTTGTATTATTTTACAATCGTTGCTCGGAGATTCAAACTTCTGTTTAACAACATTCCTCGAATATTGTGTGAACAATATTTTAATCTGCATAAATACCAGCAGTCTGCTCATGACAATTATCCACACCGATTCCATTGGTTTATTATTTATTACAGTACGGTTCATATTTCGTATTATTGTTGATATGCGCTATGTTGTTCGTATTCAAATTTAATCGTGAACATATTAACCTGCAATTTATTGTAAGTATTATACATTCAGAGTTCGTTGTTCAATTATGATAAACACTAGTGACAATACAAATATGCTAAATTGAGATCGCTTTTAATCCCAAAGATAAACTTTTTTCAAAAATATATAACTAAACAATTAATGCATAAACACGAATCTAGCTGTGACTGTCATAGAATTCGCAAAAGCATCCACTCATCGAAGTATGAAACAAGAAAATCGGGGCACCTATTTTAGTAACTAATCATCTAATGGATCATCGTCAAACACAGAGATAATTATCCAACATTTCCCATTATCATTTCGATTCGCATATTACACTCATTAAGCTGCTTGAAAGATTTTTCTGGCTCCGAACGAATTGTTTAATAAAGATTAATGGCTGGATGATTCTTCCGGCTTAAACGATTACGATCGGTTTCTGTCAATAGCCACGAGAATCATCGCATCGTCGAATGAATACCTCGAAACAGTGAACATCCGTCTGCAACGAATTCGTGAGGTAGGTGCTCAGCGTCGATTGGTCCGATCAATTTTTCCGAAAATGGCTCCGAGGGTTCGCGAGCCTCTAATTAATCCCCTTTATTATAGCCCGAGCCGCAGCTGCGAGAAGAAAATTCGTTGGAGGACCATTCATTCACCCGATCTCTCTCATTCTTTTTTTTATTTGGCGCCGTTTCTTCTCGTGGTCACGCTAACGACCGAATCTAATGGATTCAAATTTATTTCCGCGAGGGTGGAAAATACATCCCTGCGAGCGATGAAAAATTGCAGACTGAAATTTGGAGAAAATAGATTTCAAACGTCAACTGGATACATTAAACCGCAAAAAAAGTTCTCGCGTCTTTTGCTAAAAATTTTAGAGATCACTGAAAATCGCTTGGAAAAATCCATGCGCTAGTTCTACTGATCACTTAAACCTCACACATACTTAACCCTTAAGCGGTACAGTGTTTGTTCAGATTACCAAGCACCAAGACCTTTTTAGAATTCTGTAACAATTTTCTCACATACCTTTAAATATATAAATTAAGATTAAACAATCCAAATGTTCGGAAGAAGTTAAAGAAACTTGATATAGATATATAACTTGATATACAGAGTGTCTCAAAATTCCTTCAACATCCGGAAATGGGAGGTTCCTGAGATCATTCGAAGCGACATTTTCCTTTGCAAAAATGGCATCCGCGGCTTTGTTAAGGTGTTATTAACGAAAAACACAGACCAATCAGAGCGCGACCTAGACGCGTGTTGGCACAGTCGACCAGTTGACAGTTGGCGCGTCGGGCCGACTGTGCCAATACGCGTCTAGGTCGCGCTCTGATTGGTCCGTGTT
>CM052266.1:4378583-4541783 GCA_028455795.1 Lasioglossum marginatum | reverse complement strand
CCGCGGACGCCATTTTTGCAAAGGAAAATGTCGCTTCAAATGATCTCAGGAACCTCCCATTTTTCCGAATGTTGAAGGAATTTTGTACCCTGTAGATGTAGCAGAGAAGTCTTGTCGGGGTCTTGAGTGGACATAAATATATAAAAATATTCTGCATCGATTTGTGGGAAGCAGTAGTTGCATAAAAATTTATTACATCCCTTAATAGTCTTTTAACATTGAAAACAGCATAATAATATTCTAACTAAGATTTCTTATATTTTTCACTGTTTTATATTTCACCCAGTTAATTTCTTCATAAATGCATAACAATCCGCGATCTAGTCATAAAAGACTAGTATACAAGTTAATTAAGGAGGAAGATTTTTGCGATCTGTGTGGTCCGGAGCCGGAGATTTCGCGAACGCTCTACTTTCGCGTCGAGATTATGCACAATTACTTGGTTTCCTCTTTCCGGGGGAGTCTGAGACGCATTCAGCGTCGTTCTGAAATTTTCCCACGGCTGGACAGAGGCGTTTCCGTCGGACGCCACATTTAGCCGCGCGGCGATAATGTCGGCCAGGAAATGTTTTCCATTGGAGGCTCTTTTAATTTTATGACACTTTCATTACATCGGCCGCGTCCGTTCCATTTGCGGCTGATGAAACGGGCCGGCTTCTCTCTCCCGCAAGCGAAGCCGAGACAAGCCGAGCCGAGCCGAGCCGAGCGTGTTCGCAAACAAAGCTCGAGGAGCAAACCACACTCCGTTTTTATCGAGCCGGGCCGCGTGCCGCATTATCAAACGAGCCGCGGCCGGCAACGAGATGCAAACACTTCCTTCGCGATCGATTTCTACCCCACCATCGATGCTGCGGAATATACACTCGATTCGTTTTTTTGTCGCTAATAACCTAGCAGTAATTAAAAAAAAATCCAAACGTTTAATTGCAACAAGCTCTTGTAGGAACAATGCATAAACGAGAAAATAAACAAAATGTTACGCGCAAAAAAGTTTCCGATTAATAGAACTGCAGGAAGAAAGTTTCCGATTCGATTTACACTGTCCAACAAATTTGTTCAACAATTACTGTTGGGTGATTCTTACAGAGTTTTTTGCGCTGATTCCGAATCTGTCCTCAATTTTTCCCCTAGACGCACAGTTTTTGAGAAATTTGAGTTTAAAAAAGAACATAATTGATTAAACGAGATTGTGGAAATGGAGTGTTCTGGTGGTTCGCAGAGGTTTTACACTTGCTGTTTGTCCTGTATCGAGGCAAGAGAGATCCACCGAACAATCGAATTCGATCTAGTTCCGGAACTTTTCGCGCAAACCGCGTATTTTAGCAAGCGTGACGCGTGTCCGGCTGTTTCCCGAGGTCCCAGCAGGCGTCGAAGCCAGAGACTCTGCAACCGGGATGCAACGAGGATCTATTAAAAGACGAGAATCCCTCTCTTTCTCTCTCTCTCTCTCTCTCTCTCCAGATCGGGGTTGGACAGTTCTAGTCGTACGAAAATAAAGCGCATTCTCACCGTGAGAGCGGAGGGAACGTGTGTCCGCCTCGTAATCGCCGCGTGACACGCACGGTGTCGCCGTGACACGCGACCAAATCGATCCCCGAGTCGACCGGGATCGAGTCGAGGAGGAGGAAATCGGTGACAAATTAGGTCAACGGGCTAAACGAATTCCTTAGCCGATCCCGGTGGCACCCCCGCATTACTCACGACCAGCCATATTTCCATAAAGCGCAGAATTGGTAATAAGGCGCGCGGACGGATCGCTTTTTAATGGTCCTCTCTTCTCTCAGTCACCATTATCTTTATTTCAATTGTCTGACGTGTTCATGTGGGTCACGGTTATGAGTGACGGAATCATGTGTTCAGATTGAACAATGATTTTAGTGTACAGTCTCTCACAGTAATATTCGGACACTCTTAAAAAATCATTTAGGATTAGAAGGATTAGTCTCCTGGCTGACGTAAAACAAGTTTTCCAAAAAGTTGCAACTAGAATAATGGGGAAAATTTTAATGGTTTACAACTCTTTTTATCTGTGCCTTTATTGAAAATTTTCGGTGATTGGAGTGTTACTATTATTTATTTAGTAGATTTAACTGGATTTTCAGGTATTTGCTCAGGTATTTAAGGTAGTTGCTTTTTAGAAAAAAAACACTATCCTTGCAGAAAATGCACTTCTGAAACTTTGTCCAGGAAATTCGCGCACACATCCATTAGAACCAAGCACAAACATTTATTTTCTCAAGTAACGCTGTGTTTGTTTTGAAACAGCGGCGCGCACGTTAAATCTCTTTCGCTAATCGTCCGTCCAGTTACCTCGGTAATTACGGTATAACTTCATTGTCCGTCTCTCGAAAACGCTTCTCGAACGTGCTCTATAATTTTCTAAGCTAACTACATATTACTGCTTCAACAAAACCGTACGATAATAATGGCGATACTAACCCTGGTCTATTTTGACACCGAGTATCAAAATAAATTAAGTGGACAGCTGTTACATTCGAAATCACAGAAAGACTAACATGTCTGCTATACTCTTAGAAATGTGTTTGAAATAGTTGATTGATAAAGCTGTGAATACTCTTAAGCATCTTCAAATTTACATAATTATAGAAACGCTCTGAGGATCAACAGAGACTTCTTATATCAACTCCAACCTATTGTACTTTCTCAGCTCCAATGAAAATTGTAAGCATAAAGAATTTTATCTCGATGTGGTACCTTCAAAAATGTGTCTGAAAAAATCGATTAATACAGCTGTGAATACTTTTAAGCATCTTCAAATTCACATAACTATAGAAACGCTCTGAGGATCAACAGAGACTTCTTATATCAATCCCAAACTATTGTTCTTTCTCAGCTCCAATGTAAATTGCAAGCATACGCAATTTCATCTTCATGAGGTACCTTCATAAAGATGTCCGAAAATAATTGATTAATAAAGCTGTGAATACTCTTAAGCACCTTCGAATTTACATAGTTGTAAAAAGGCTAGAATTTTTGAGATTTAACAGAGACTTCTAATATCAACTCCAAACTATTGTACTTTCTCAGTTCCAATAAAAATTGGAAGCATAAAGAATTTCATCTTGATGTGGTACCTTCAAAAATATGTCTGAAATAATTGATTAATAAAGCTGTGAATGTTACAGAGACTCGACGTATGAACGCCAAGCTACGAATTGAGAGCCTAAATAATTTCCTAGAGCCATTTGATGTTCGAAGTGTATTAATCCACCTCTGGATCGGACGACGAATTTCCGACGTAATCGCGAGAAATGGGAGACGAGACACGTAATCAGTGTCGCTGCGCTTCACTCGGCACAATGAATGAATATTCGAGGGAAGCTCGCGGCCAGATAATTCCGCGAACAGATTAGGAATAATTGGGGGCGGCGGGTCTAGCGATCATCCCCCGTCGACGAACTACTATAAGCGGCAACGCGCGAGAAGCGAACTTCCTGATTAATCGGATAATAGGGACCCGGAAAGGCGAGCTCCTTTCCTGACGAGAATCCAAAGCGACGCTGGAGCCTCTGAAAATCCGACAGATTTCATACGGAACACCCTTTCTTCCCTTAGGGGTCGATCGACTTTGACGCTTGCAAAATTATGCGACCTTCCAGATTATTTTAACGCGAAACGAATGAACGCATTAATGTTAAAGTTCCTGAACAGATTTATCTATCTTTAGAGAACATGAACATATTTTTCTTATGTCGACATAGCGATCGTGCTGGAAATTATACTGGTTCAATTAGAGTACTCTATGAGACCAATAAACATATTTGAACCTTTGTGGCTAGATCTTTTGGGAATTTTTCAACGCGTAACTAGTAGATATATTAATTTTAAACTTTGTGAATATATTTGGCCATGCTTAAAAAATATAACGATATTTATTTATAATGGTTCAATTAGAGCGCTCTCAGACGAATAAACATATCAATTTGAGCCTTTCTGGCTAGATGTATGGTTTTTTGAAAATTTTTTAATACGGAGCTAATGAACATATTAATTTTAAACTTTGTGGATAGATTTGTCATTTGTCATGGAGAACATAAAGACATTTTTTTATGTCGAAATTACGACTCCAATTCATCCCTTTATGGGACCAACAAGCACATCGATTTGAAACATTTCGGCTAGATCTATCGACCTTTGGGATTGTTAAGTAAAAAACACAATAGATACTTTAATATAAAACCTCCTGGTCGCAATTATCGACGATTAAACAACCTTAAAAATATTTTTTGTACGCAGCCAAAAAGAGATACTCAACGAAGCTTTACGAGAGATTGGAATGGAAAAGTCGAAAAGATATGATCATTTTGATGAGCGTGCTATTGTCTGGACCAAAATAGATTTCGAAGGGGCGATCGGATCGAGCGAGAGTTTCGAAAACAGATTTTCGAAGTCGCGCTGCAAGCTACGCGGAGCTCGAGTAAATCCTTCATCAGGAAACTGATAAACAGCGATCAAGACCGCGATCGTCGTGGAAGCTATTTAGGTCATCGGCGACGAAGCAGTTGCAAAGTTAGCCGAAGGGCAGAGTAAACAGCAACCCCCTCGTCTGAAGGGTTTAACGGAAGAATGTTTACGGCGTGGCACGCGCGATTGATCGAGGAGAGTCAGCGATCCATGAACGAGCGGCTTCCATGCGGATAGTGATGATCGAGGGAGATCCTAATTGAGACTGAGGACACACCGATCATCCTGTACACAACTCAAAATTCTCGGATTTTTCTCCTGATTACAGCAACACTACTCCTATTACAAGATTCTATTTATTTGAAAATGAGAATGAGAAAGAAACATAATGAGCGAGAGGTAAAATGAGCCGTTTATTTTGAAAGTGTCCCAAATCCATTTAAGTTTAAATTGAGATATTTAAGAGTTTGCGTTTCAATGAAATTAAAAATATACGTATAGGATACTAATATATCACACTCCTTAAGTGTATCTAAGAGAATTTAATTTACAATTCCTATTAAAATAATAGCAATTATTAAGTGTGAGTGTAAGAATGGACTTAAGCCAGTTTCAAAATTAACAACTGGATTTGTCATAAAATTTGAAACATCCCAATACATTCGATATAATTTAAAATGCTTCTAATTGAAAAAACAATATTCAATTTATTTTATATTTCATTACAAAACTTGAGAAACACCATTTATGCAATTCAGGAAATCTTCTAACTATATAAATTACATAACAATTTACTCCTCATTTACATTTCATCTATGCGGGAGGGATTTGAGTGGTGTCAATACAATATTTTCGAATTTTCTTGGTCTACCCGACGTGGTAATAAATTCAGTATTTTAAACTCTGCATTCTCATCCATTGATATCTTATAGAAAATTTTATATAGTTCATTTCTCAAAAAACGCATCCAGCATATTTTTAACCATTTTATTATTTCTCCGTTAGAATTCTTTACCCTTTTAAAAATTGCATTCTCCAAATCTTGTTGATACGAAATGCTCTAGTTTCATTTCATTTAAAATAAAGTTATTACCTTTCCGGCACTACTTGATAACATTATAATAATCTTGGGGGACAAACAGTAAATTATTTTTCTTCAATGACATTTCCAGGACGCCAAAATCTCTGTCATTCGGTAGAAACGAATGTTAAGCTAAGCTATTTATGGTTTATGATTTCCACATTATGTTCAACAGTTTGGACAATTTTTAGCCACGTTAAAGCTACTTTAATATTTCTATTCTGTCAGCACACATGTCACTGTAAGCTATAATATGCCTTTCATTTCTTAGATTTTTAAGATGTTTCAAGATACATGAAGCTACTTCTTGGGAACCTCTTGATGCAATAGTTTCATCCCAAATGTACATGTAAACATTTGTCAAACAACTGACAAATGACCTAGGCCACTTTCAAAATAAAAATTTGTATCATTTTATTAACCAGCTAATTTCCTTTTTACAAAATCTTTGTGATTTTAAATATATTAGTTACAATTTGCTTCAGAATGAAAAGATAACGTAGAAATATAAATATTTTTCTCGAAAATGGACTTGGGCCACTTTCAAAATGAACGGCTCAAATAAATGAATGGAATTTGGTTGTGTAAAATGAAGAAATGAGAATGCATAAAGAAGCGTTTATTTGAACATTTGTTAGTCGTTGTTTGATCATCGTCTGAGTTGCGTGTAATATTTCACATTAAATATAATACATATTAACTTTTATAATTCCGTCCACTGCCTTAACAAATTTTTATCTAGATTGACGGTATAGTAAACTGGTAAAACTTCGGGCTCGAAGTTCTGAGAATTGAAATTGTAAAAATCCTTTTTCGCAGGTAATAAAAATGTTAGCATAAACCGATTATTGTGCGCACTTCCAATAGATTTGAAAATTCTTGGATTTCTCTGTTTGGAATTGCTTTTAGCACAACTTGTATCCGAAGTAACAACGGCTCTTAAAATGAATGTAACAATGATAGATAGACTATGAGATGTTCAAATTCTAGCAATCGAAATCGTAAAAATCTTTTCTCTCACATAATTAAAACACAGTTTGTCTGTCACAAATTTTCAGATTTCACCGATAAATCCTCGAGTAATGCCGAAGTCAATTATTTTAGTTCGAATGTTTTCCAGGAATCAAAGAGTTCGAATACTTCCCGCGAATCAAAGAGTTCGCGTGTTTTCCGAGAATTAGTGAGTTAGAATAGTTCCCGAGCTCGTGTAGAATATTTTAGGAAGAGCCAGGCTTTGTAGAATGCAGAAATCGATCGTAGCATGAATGTTTCATCGACGCCGTAATTTTCTTCTCTCGGAGAATTTTCACAGCCGCAATAATAAATTATTAGGAGAGACCAAACTCCTGAATGAATCACTGTACGCGATAGTAAACCGGGCGCGGCGTAGCGGCTGAGAGAACGAGAAAAACGAAAAAGAATGGCCGTGAGTCGTGCACCTGAGTCGTAGCTGTCTTGTCTTTCGTGCTCGTGGTGATACAGCCTTCGCTATTTCCGACGCGAATGCAAACGCTATTTATAAATGTTCACTATTTTCACGTTCCTCCCGCGACCTTACGATTATTGTGCGGAATCGGAAGGGAGACGTAAATGCGAAACTCTGGTAGGAAAGTGTTAACCTTTGAGTCCGAAAATTTTCCGGCGTTGACGTTGATCGAGCCAGAAACGAACGTGCGGTTGCATAAATGTGTCAGTAAGCGCTACATTTTGAAATACGCATGTGTGTGATTTCCTATAATTGTATACATATTTGCAACTGTTGAAATATCAAGAGACGTTTGCTTTCCTCCGTGATTATCTCTGGGATGGCCAAAATCCAATAAAACTGCCCCAACTGCACAGCAGCTAAGAATAAATCGTCCTATAACGCCGACTTTAGTCAAAACGAAATAAATACACATTTTCGTAACGTGATCTTCATTTGTCTTTTCCAGTTTTTCGCATTATAGTATCAGAAGACATTTTGTTCCTATCGTTAGACATTAGTTTCATCTTTCTTCCTGTGCATCGAAACAGTACGTGAGTGAAAATTAGATCGAGAGGATCAGATGAAGATGCTAAATACGATGAACACAGAGTGAATAAGTATTTTTCGAGTACAGTAAAAAAATATATAAAATTATTTCCGACTATCCTTCTTTCTCACCTCGTAACCCCAACATATTTTTAACAATAAAATAAAAGTAGATCATTGTCAAGCCGATCACAGTAAAGCCAAGATGGATAAATATTTTTACAACCTGAGAATTTATAAAATGATTTGCGGCTACGCTTCTTTGATTTGGCCAGTTCTTCACACTAGAGTATTAAAATATATTTTCTTTCGTTCGTCATCGATTTGAATAAACGCAGAACAGGATAGAACCGCATTCAGTGTCTCGAAACAGTACAACACTGCAACGCTTGCATTCCAACAGCGAAGAAAAATAAATGGACGATTTAGCAGCGATCTAAAAATTTATAAAACTCATTTCGGGATAGCGTTCCTTCTTTCTCCGGTTCGTTTCGTTGCGGTTTCATCAGAGTCCCGGCTCTCTCACGTCCAATTACGCGTAATAAAGACGAGCTAATATAATAATCATAATTTTCCCTTTGGAGGGTGTCGGAGCCGCTTGGAAAGGATCTCGGGAAGAGGGAAAATGGGTATCCGCCGAAATAGAGTCAGAGATCGCGGCGTAATTTTTCCCCGGCCTCGGAAAATTCCCTCTCGTTTAATTTTCCTCCGTGGAAGAAGCTCCCTGCGGCTCTACGCCTTTGTACGGTTAGCAGCCGCTTTAACGACGGTGTAATAACCACGTTCGACGAGCCATAATGATCAGTAAAGGGCGGGAGACCGTCGGGAAGTTGACGGGGTCGGGTTTACGTGGCTGGGAATTCAAATGGAATCGCGAAGTCTCGTTCCCCATCCCATTCTAGCATCGATTAACCCTATTCTCTGTCTCTACCTCGTTTATCACCGGTTCTCACACACACACACACACACACACACACACATACATCTACAATCCCCTGCGATCTCATCCTCGACCACGTATCACCGAATTCCGTCATAATTCCCCGAGCATTTCGCTGTCGCATAAATCGTGAGATAGATACCGCCGATCGAAAAGTTTCTGCTCGGCAGATAGCCGAACTGCGAATTTTGATCGCTCGTTTCGTACCGCTCGCGCTCCAATTTGCAAGAATTTTATCGGGATCGAATAGCGAAGCACGTATTTCTCTAGGAAAATTGTTAGATTCTATTTTATTTTTGCTGATACTAAAAATAAACGATTGGAGAAAGCTGCTGACGGACTATGATTTTTGTCAATTTTTATAGGAACTGTTTTTATTGCGTACTCTCTGGCCTGTCCGTATGAACTTCAATTTCCAACGATTTCTCCATAACAGAATAACGGAACACGCGCATCTTTCTAGGCGAATTGGTAAATTCTATTTTAGTTTTAGTGTTGTCAAAAATAGATGCGATTGGAGAAGCTGGTTTCTATTTAACAGCGGAACGAAAAATAGAATGATTAAAAAGGAAAGCGAATAAATGATAAAACGAACCGCTCCTGCTCCGAATAAAAATTCAGAATAAACGAAGTCCCGCTACAAAAGACACTAAATTTAATCAAAACGGGCGTTCAAGATGCAAATCTGATTGCGAGTAGAGTCCCAAGAGAGAAAAAGGGGAGAAACCTTTGGCTTGAGATTACAAAGTAAAATCTTTTTCCCAGAAGCAATTAATATCCAATTAATAAGAAGGAATCGAGTCTCCAGAGCGCGGCAGACTTTTCTAGAATGCAACCGAGGCACCAAGCTTTTAATATACATATATATATAATTATCGATGGAACAGAAACGCGATAATCAGATTCGAAACGTGAAGAATAAAAAAGAAAGGAGGGCACGACACGACGAGGGAACAATCGCACGCCGCCGTCAGGAAATTTAATTAACACGATGACTCGGCTAGCTTTCGTTCCACTGGCATGTTTAATTAATAATATGTTTAATTAATAACCAGCGCGTCGGATTCGCAGTGCCGGCTCCCCAACGTCTCGCAATTGGCCGCTTGGAATTATTGCGAGGGCAAGATTGATTGCCGATCGAAACGAGCCACTTTCTCCGGCGAAATTCCCTGAGGAGAGAATTGCTAATCGTCTAGCGCGATAAAATTCAAAATGGAGAGGCCCCTATCGTCTTAACTTGGCAAAAGTGGATAGTTCGCAGAAACTCTCGCAGAAATTTTCTTATAACAAAAAATTAGAGATTATCATCCATGGAACGAGACTCAAATCGATAACCAGGTAACGATAATTTAAAATTTTACGGGGAGGGGTGCAGATTAAATTCTCAGTCGATCGATCGGCAAGTTGAGCGAAGAATCTTGGTTGATCGTAATTCTGTCGGATCCGGTCGGTGTTTGGCGGAGATGGGAGGGGAGATCGACTGGCCTAAGTGATTCATATTCGTTAGCATAATCGGTCGGGGCCGCCCGCCCATGAGATTTCCGTTCCGCGGGAACTTCTTAATTACTCGAAACTTAACCAATTATCGCGGCCGGGTTAACCGCGCGTGTTAATCGCGTTGCGTGCACGCCGGCTTAACGGCATAACAACCGTTTAATGCAGGGCAAGATGTCGTGACAGTGATCCGAGATTACGTCGCGTCGGTGTGTGCTATCGCGTGAACTTTTGTTTTCTGAATCGCGTGATTAATTCGCCCGGGCCGTACACGTGTTGCCAATCTGTTCAATCTGTTCCGAACACCTGATCGAAGAACGGTCCCACACCCCTCTTTCTGTAACCTGGCACCCTCTATATTCGATTCCAAGAAGGATCAACAAGTCTTGAGACGCCTATCCAACGCGTTTCCCTTATCCTCGCATTTTATTCTGCCTACCTCCCTTCGCAGTGAAACGCACTAGAATTTCATTTCTGAGTAATCGTTTCTTTCTTAGAAATCTCATTTGAGATTTATTGATACACATATATATAGGGTTGATAGACAAAATTAAGAGGACACCCTTTAACACTAAACCTACCAAGCTTTAAAGGTATCTCGTAAATATTGCCTTATAAAAATGGCAACTCTAAATTTATTGAAATCGTCTGTAATTTTCAATACAATAAATGCTTGGACAAAGAAATTTATTCCATTATCTCCATAAATGAATTTTTATAAATTATTTAAATATTAAATTAAATTTAAATATTAAACCGGTCATTTGACCATGGTAGGTTTAGTGTTAAAAACTTTTTAAAAATTAAACCAGACTACTTGAGGTAATATCGCTAATTTCGCGAGAGGTTTTTCCCGATTTACGAGGATTTTACGCGATCTCTTCCCATTTTTCCGTTTTTTATCTTCCATTATTGGCGATTGCTTGTTGTATATATCGCTTTCCTTCTAAAAGCATATTTCTCATAGCGGTGGTCCCTTTTTACACGGTTTTCTTCCGCATAAAAGATAACCGCGTGGAACACTGGACAACCCGCATAAATCGAGGGACAACTTCGATACTAAATCAGAAGCTCCGTGAATGTGCTATGGAACTATTTTAATCTCCAGACGTGATCGTTTCGCATAATTGCAGGACCCAACGAAATTAGGAACAGATAACAAAATCACGCTTATCCCGCAACAATTCTGCGATTCTAGAGAAACGGAGAAAGGGGGACGATTCGTCGCTAATCGGCTATTAGTTTCGCAGGAAGTAATTTAACGGGTCGCGCGATTCCGGTCTGGTCCAACGAAAGCAGAATTAAGTGCAGATTTATGGGACGATAAAGGACAGTGATCGCGCGTAATCAGCCATCGTATGATGCGGAATTAAAGCGATCTTGGTTGTTTCGGAATTAAAGCGAGCAAAAACGAGGGAGAAAGAGAAAGGGAGAAAGAATGAGAGGAAGGGGGCCACGATTTACGGCTACAGAGTAAACGCCCCGAGAACCGCGCCGGAGAGTGCGTTTAATTAAATATTACCTCCGCCGATTCTACGGCCCGCGAAAAATCATGAATTCTCGCCTTGGCCTCCGGAAATTAATTAAATATTTATCGCGCGGATATGATGTTTCATGAGCAGCAGAGCAGTTTCTGGCTATTTCTGGTTTAACTTCCTGTTTGGGCAAAGGCAGGCAAATTCAAACGTTTCGCAATTTCCGCCAGAAATATTCGCGCCCTGTGTTCGATCCTTAATTTATTAGATTCGAGATTTTCCGCTTTGCTAATGTGCTGGGCTCAAACATTCCATACAATTAAATTTATTTAGATAAATGTAAATTAACGGCTTAATCAAACCCTTATGCACAAACAATCAATTTCTTTCTACATATTTTTGTACCTACACCTCTGAGCTCAACCTTGATCTCTTTATTCGGCCTAATACAACTAGCTAATGATTTCAATGCAAAAATAAAAATCAAAATAAAAAGAACATTTGAAGAATTTAAAGATGCTTTTTCTGTCATCTACTAAAAATGTGTAACAATCTTCTCTCGTTGAAAATCACCGAGAATCGAGTCTTTCAAATTCTTCGAATCTCAGGGTGACAATTTTCTGGGTCCCCAATAAAAATGTGTGGAACATTTTTTAAAAATGCCAGGGTGTTGACGCAGAGGACGGAGGCTTTAGAAAATCTTGAAGCGAAAAAGCTCGACGATCGAGTAACATTCGCGGGCGTTTAATCGGGCGTGATTTTTTCTGGATAATTACCGGCACGAAACGCGCGGGCGGGCGCGCGCCTGCACATAAGGTAAGGTTTGCACCTGAAAGGTAACCAGTGGAAAGTTTCGGGCTAGCTCGAAATCGACTTCATTTTGTTAGGAATGACCCAGTTGCTCGACCGCAACGCGGTTCTCCCGATTATCGCGGTAACTTCGTGCAAACGCCCTGACAGAAATGTCTCTGACAGAAATTCTCGGACCTCTGACTCGCCAGTCTGTTCCAGTCGAACGGGGCTATAAATTTAATTCTTCTAGTTCCCGTGCTGAACGTCCCGAATCAGCTTAAATCATTTTTTGAAGAGCTTTCAATTTGTTACCTTGAAACTGTAATCGTATGCTGCTACTCGCGTTTGTCATTTTCACCAAACGGTACTGTATAAATCTAATTTCCTGCTTGTTACGTAGAGATTGTACAGTGTTAGTAATGTTCCTTATTTTTACCCGAGAATACTGTTATTTATTAATATACTGCGGATTTTATCCATTTATGGCAGACACGAGTAGAAAGATATTTATAAAGAATTGTGCGTGCGCTATTGTATTAATCGATTCATTAAACGAAGAAATACATGTTTATTTAAGTTCTGTCTCATAAAATTTCTGTTCCACATAAAGATCTACAGTATATTTGTTAATAAATTCTAATTACTTCCTTTGTGATTTTCTCTTTCTCCTCCCTATTGTGACAAATATAAAATAAAATATCTGGAGTTATGCAACAATGTGTAAATAGTCATTGTTTAACCCTTGAGTGGACCATGGGACTGATAATTATTTATTACGCGTCGACTATTTGTAGATTTCGATTTTGTTTCGCTAGGTTGTTGTGAAGCAGAATTGATTTGCCAGTTGGACGGAAATGTACCACGGGTACATTTGACGGACTGTACCAGTTAAATTCCTGCATTTTGGTAGTCATTTCGGGAGTCCGAATTTTGTTTTCCAAGCTGTCGGACGGTTTTCGATAACGGTTTAACCAGCACCATCGCGTTTGCCGCGGTTTCGCAGCGCAGAAGCCAGTTTGGCCATGGTCCAAGCCGCCGAAACGCGGCAGCTCGGAACCGGAAGCGGATATACAACGTACTATGCGAAAGTGCGCAAGAGATTCTGTTCTCCTTGAACCATTATAGCACTCTAATCAGTAAATTCTAATCATTCCGGTGTTTTTTAATGACTGCGCTATTCGCCACTTCCGAGAATCCGTTTTCATCGAGACGTTTCAGCAAGTGAAACTATGTAAACACTACCGCATGCCATTTGTTTTTGCTCGGGGCGCATAATAGGGCTCGAATCGATAAATTCTATCGTTTGTATGTTTTATAATGACTGCGCCATTTCCCAGCACCGAAAACCCAACAAGTAAAACTGTACAAGCACCCCCCACCACTCATTCTTGCTCGAATCACGTTACAAAACTCTAATCGGTAAATACTATTTTTTAAAGATTCCATGATTTTTCAATTTTTCCACGAACTCCTTTCTTTTATGGCATTTCAGTTTAACTGGGATGGAGTACCTCTACTCTCAAACAACCGAACTAGTTTTGACAATGTTTCTATTTTTTTAAAAAATGAGTTTCTTCTTTTTGATAGTGTTCTTATTCCTAGCAGCAAGTCAGCCGAAGTACTATAAAACTCGAGTTTGATCTTCCCTCTTTTTCATCCCCCTACTGCTGAACAAACAAGTAAACTGTCCTCATAACACTTTCTACTTTATTTTCAAACTGAAGAACTCTTCCTCTCGATAATATTTCTGTTGACAGCCACTTCTACTGAGAAAATCGAGTTTGTACTTCGCTCTCCTTCATCCCCCACCCCAATTTTTTCTCCCTACCAGTGTGAATACACCTGGGTAATCATGATAACTCTTCTATATTTTTATATTTAAAACGAAGATCCCTCTTCTTGATAATATTTCTGTTCACAATAACTTTTACTGAGAAAATCGAGTTTATGTAGCCTTCATCTGTGCCATCCTAACTTTTCTCCCTACCTTTGAAAATACACTTGAACAGATCTCCTTTTTTATTTTCAAAGTGAGCAATCTTTCTTTTTAATAGTATTTCTGTTTGCAGCAACTTCCGCCGAGAAAATCGAGTTTGTCTCTCACTCTCCTTCATCCCCCACTCTATATACCATCCTCTATCGTCATAAACAAGCTTAAATTATTTTAACAGCACTCTATGTTTTATTTTCAAACTGAATCCCTACTTTTCACTAATACATTCCTTCATATTAATACTAAATTGAATTCGAACTTGACCGTTCACAGTTACTAATTTAGAAAACAGCACAATTTGCCACAAGTCTCAAATTCTCTTACAGACCACAAACACTGTCCCTACGGTTCTAATTAAATATGGCACCCGACCTCGTAACTTTCGAGACATCTAATTCCGCGTGCAGTCCTTTTTCAACCCAACTACCCCAGAGTGGAGGTTGGTCGACCGTCATTGAGAAAACTTTCATTGAAAAGTCGAGCCGTAAACAAAAACAAGAAGCCTCGACACTGGCCATCCTTGTTTACCGACCGTGGTTCCGGGATTTATGACGGCGTTGTTTTCGACAATCTCGCTTCGCTTCTCGAGGAGAACCGCGAACAGCTCGATCTTTATTTTTTTTATTTGTAAGCATTTTAAACCCTTCTTGCACTAGTATTGTCTCACCTACATATACATACGCTTTCTGTTGTTGTGCCTTCGGCCGCGCGGTTCGTGTCTACATGCTGTCCTTTTCTATGTTCGGCATCCTTTGTACTTTCGGCGCGATCGACGCAGTCATAAAGAAATAGTTTTTCTACATGCACGATCTCTGTCCCTGCTCGGAACAGGCATGGGAACTAGATCGCGACTTTAGAGGAAGACTTTCTGTAGGAATTTACTGTAGAAGTTTTCACTTCGGACGTGTGCAATCTTATCCGCACAGTATTGGTCTGTTTTTTTTATAAATGTAGATACAGTTGGGCTTCTATATTTTCCTCTGGCCGGTTGAAGAGTGTGATTGATTAACGAAGGACAGGGACGACACGTCGAATAATTATAATCTTTCGATCTGGGTCTCTCCAGTTCCGAAGCACGTGATCTTCGGAGCTTATTATCGTTTACGGTCGACTAAAAATAAGCGTCGGACGTGACATTTAACGGTCACTCGCTCACGAAACAAACCCGACGCCCGCGGACACACATAATTGCTCTTTCTCATTAGCCTCTTTTACGGTTTACGGTTCGGTCGGTTTTCTGGTGGCTGCCATAACCCGTCGAGAAGAGATCAGAATAAATTTCAAGGGGGCGAACACACACGTTCCTCGAAGGAGATTTATTTTCGACGGTGTAATTCGTATTTTTGACGGTCGTGAATATCTTAATGGAACCTTTCAACGATCGATTTGATTCGCCGTCTTGAAAACTGTGCTATTATACCGTAAAATTTTTTGAAGGTTCCACGGTCGACGCGGTCAACGATCGTATGTTTCTCGGTTCTCTGAGTGCTTTCAAAAATAACGGTGATAAATAAAAATCACCAGTCGAAAAGCTGCGAAGATACACTGAAAAACATTAACCGCCATCTGCACGCTGCAATCTTCTAATTTTGTGCACGATGCGGTTGCTGAATGCATAAATTGAACGTTTGGTTCGCTCGAGCTTGGCTTATTTTTATCGGGGAACCTCTGTTACTTCGATAAAAAATTGTTTATCAGACTTGTAGAGTATTAATAGGATTTTGAGATGGATGACACGGAGAACATAAAAATCATCAGACATTTTTCATTGAGAATATTCGAGGTAAGGACGACTTGGAGTCATTCGAAATATTGCGTGTTTTGGAATGAATAATACTTGTAGTTGGTTAGAGTTACGATTGTAGAGGAGCGTGTTGAGATATTCTGACAAGTTTATGCAATTTTCTGCGTGAAAAATGAAAGAAAGACATTCATCTCGTCATAAAAATTTCAAGACTCGTGTTCAGACCGTGGATTTTGCGAATTTATCACCAAAACGAATCGGTGCGATTTGAAACAGAACAAATTTTTAAATCTAAGAATGTCAATGCACTGCCTTGACCTTATGAAAAATATGCAAGAAAGAAAGACATCAATTTCTGTGTATCTTCTGCTGCTTGTATTTGGTACAGATGCAATTGTCATAGTATTCTAAGAATCTAATCGTGCACAACAAAAATGGATTCTACCTAGATTTCTATGAATATATAAAGCTCTTCATGATCGAGCATCACTGTCCTTGAAATATCTACTAAAGTGTTTGCTTCCAACAAAGGCAAACAATTTCTAGAACAGTTGGTGTAAGTATCAGACACCTAAAAATCTAAAAGACCATAGAAGGTCTCTGTGAATCGACAGGGGATTCGAAGCGCTCGACCAGTGCACGTTGGAAGTCAATAAATTGGCACAAAGCAGAGGAACGACGAAACTCTAGAATCCAGTGAGCGTGGAGTAAGGAACGGTACGCCCCGAGCATTCGAGTGTCGATTTGACAACGAAGTGTCGAGGCAGAGAGGAGCAAGGGGTTGAGAACGGTCGGGATACCTGCGACGATCGGATCCTTTAACATGGTCCCCCGGGCGTCGCTTTCGAAAAGGCCGAAAGGTTGAAATGGAGAGAAACGCGAGACGTGTGACCTCACGCGAGACGTCATCTCTATCTTTCTTTCTTTCGTCATCTCCATAAACAAGTACATCTACAGATAAGAAAGCGAGTTAATAAAAACGTAGTAAAATAACTAATGACTTGAAAAAATTTGAAAATTTTGTAATTAAAAAAAATTGTTCGTATTGGTTAACGGATTGATAAATCTTGAGTGTTCCGATGCAAAATACAAACCCTCACTACCCTCAAAAAAAGGGATAGAAAGAATAATGAGTACCTTGTAAAAATTGAAAAAGCGATGTTTGCTATCCAGAACGAAACATTGAGACGTAAAAATTGAGTGCATTAGGAGGACATTTGAGATTATGAGGACCTAATTAGAGCTGATTCGATGACACCAAAATTTTCGTATTAATTCCAGCTACTTTATGGAAATGATCCCGCGTGTTAGGAAGACGAGCATCGATTTCGAATGATTCTCTCTCGTTCTCTCTTGTTTAAGAGTAGTTCCGCACCCTTGGCTTCGAGCCAGCTTCTCTTCTCTCTTCACGCCGCGCCGGCCAGAATACGGATTAAAGGGGCGACGAACAACGGAAGAAGAGAAAGGATGCGCCATAACACGCCGAGCCGTCATACGAACCAATGCTCTCGCCAATAAGCCGGAATGCTGCGGAAATCTTCCGAAACACGGCCGATGATTTCTCGATCCGACTTGCAACGTTTCAGCGATCCGAGAAATGCATCCAGTGCTCACGAGCCGGACCCTGGTCCTCTCGAATTGTTTCACCGGAAAATTTAGATACGAATGAACGAAATAAGGGTCCGATCTGCATTGTAAATTTCGTGCATCGAGGATTCCCGGAGAAAAACAGACAAATGTGTGCTGGACCAATTTTATGGTGTGCGTGACACTGGAATAATTTTCTCAGGGAATCTGATAGAAACACAGAAGAAAAATCTATGGCAGGTAAAAAAGCAAAATATTTATAAAAAACAAATTTCAAATGTGTATTGAGTTGGATCATCTTTTCAAGAAGTCTGATAGGAAGATAGGCGGGAGATATGTATAAAATAAATACATGTTGAGGTGCGGATTGAATGAAAATAATCTTCCGAGGAAGTCTGATAGAAAAGCAGATGGGAAATCGATACGAGATAGAAAAGTGATGTGGGGATGATGGAGTAAAATTGACAAAGACAGAAACAACACTGGAAGTATGCAGGGAAACGAATTTCACACACACAATCTGTGGATAAAATCAAAATGAATTTCTGAGGAAAATTGAGAATGGAACGGACAGAAAATTGGAAAACGGTGAAGTGAAGTCAAGAAATGATACTAAAAATTGATAGAAAAACAAATTTTAAAATTTGAAGAGAATTAAACTGGTTCCTGCAAGGAATCTACCAGAGAAGAGCAGATAGAAAAATGGAGGATTTATGGAGAAATTGAGATGATTGGAAAAATAATTTTACATCATACTTGTCGATCAAGCTCTTACAGATAATCCTATGTATAAAGTCGATGCCTGTCTACCAAGACTAATAAGATTTTTCCAAGTTGAGCATAAAAGATTAAAACAAAAATAATTTTGCATACAACCTTCCGTGTAGATTTATAATATCTCTTCAGAGTGGACAGTCTAGTGCCAATTCGATCGATCCCCGGAAGAAACGATCGAGAGGATTGCTCGCGAGCAGCACAGCCGAGGAAAGCCAATCAATGTCCCGTGAAACGAGCGCGGAAAGTGCCGGTCATGGGGATTGAATGTCGTCCAAGGACGGAACGGATTTGCCGGCCCCCTTCGGTGGTGAGTGGATTAAACGATCGGTTGTTATTAATTTTTCTTTTCCGCGCGATATCTGGCCCCGCCCAAACCGGCCTTGATGCACGGAGAAGCCCCGGCCAGCCAGATCGATAGAGACATAGATGCCGGAAGGCCGTGGAAGATCCTATGGGGGAGAGGTTGGGTAAAACGAGAGGTAACATGAGGGAAAACTGGGACCGATGATGGGGAAGTCAAGGTTAGAGAAAAAGAACGAAGAACCGATCATTTATTTTTCATCATGAAAATTATGTTCAGCTGCAAGCACTAAAGAAGAAGAACAACATCATTTCCCCAAACCAACACGGCCAGCGTCCCAAATAAATTAACATGCGCCCACCGTTTCCCCGAGCCTGCATACAGAAATCCAAATTAGCATGAACATCAGTCCCCCAATTACAAATTCGTATTTCACTGCCGCTCGGAGTTCGACTAAATGTTCTCTCAACTCAATCTGTCAGCCTTTTCAGCCGCTGCTTCCCCTGAAAAATGTTCCCGGAGGAGAAGTTTTAACCCGTTTTGCTTGGGAGGCGCGTATGTTGGTCAAAACGACGCGCTCGGACGATAAATTAACTCCGAGGGCTCCCCGGATCTAATATTAATTTGTCGACAGCTGAAAACACGGTTACTCAGTGTTCCCCTCAAAAATAGCAGTGTCTAAGAAAAGATAGGAGCTGAGAGAGCACCTCTCACTCTCCCTCTCTCTCTCTCTCTTTCTCTCTCTCTCTCTCTCTCTCTCTCTCTCTCTCTCTCTCTCTCTCTCCATCTTGCTGTGATCCTTTTTTTCAAGTTTGATCCCGGATATCGGGAATCCTCGCAGGATTCTCACGACTTACAACTCGTCGCAAACTTTCCTCGTTTGTCGATACAAAACCGGGATCACGCAGGGAAGGATCCTGTCTTGACTTCAACCATAGTTCGCGAATAAAAGGTAATCTGTTTTTTCCCTTTGTATTTCGCCCCGGTTCTACAAAAGTTCCAAATCCCTAGCAGGAATTAATATCGATATAGAATTTATGCTTCCTGCGGAACGAATCCCTAAAATGTATTTGTCGTGACAACTGGGTTAACTGATTGACACAATGTGGTCCGTAACTTTTTTAATTTTCTCTTGTTATTGTAGTAATTGTATGAATAATCTTCATATGTGTCCATCTACAACAAAAATTAACCTGACTTTAAATTATTTTTCCATCTGTTCGGCTTCGACTGTTTGTCGGAAATGCCGGGGTGCCGGGATCGCCCAGATTTGAGCGCGCGAGGAAAGCGGATTTCACGGAACGGAGAGACAATGAAACTCGCGGAGAAGATGCGTGATTTGGTTAAACTTGCACGTCACTTTATTCATATAATAGGTAAAGAGTGATAATGAATTGAACAGAGCTCGTACTCGGATGAGCGAATGGTAATGAGATCAGTGTTAGAGTACAGCGACGGACGCGAGATTCTGAGAAATGTAAGCAAGCAAGTGTCCCGCTCCGACGAAAAAGGGTTTATATTTATAGATATTCGAGGTCTATTTAGATCTCGATTCGGTAAACGCGGTATTACGCGATTGGCGCAGATCGCTCGCATGATCGATTGTTTCGGGATTCAAATGAGGTAGCTTACACAGCGAGACGTTGCGAACGCGATCCTAAACATATAGAAAAACCCATATCAAGCGGCGTTGGACCATGACTCGACGCGACCGGTAAACTCCTCTATTTGAATCCCGAACACCATCAAAGCAGGACAAATTCGCTTTGAAAAATTGTTGAACAATGAATAAGTTTGCAGATGCATTTATAAATTAAAGTGAATCAAGTGAATTTCATAATTTTTCCGTCGATATGAAAACGTTTCGAAACGCCTCGTTCGTTTTCGCGTCGGATTCGAAATCTCGGCCGGATATTGTTGTGTAAACAGGATTTCCCCGGAGCAGAAGGGTGGTGGGAGTGTTTTAAATGGGATTCTCGGGGGCATCTCGAGAGTAAATATGGCGGAGGAGTCTAGGTATCGGGCTCTAAATAACGAAGGAATAAATCTTCCGCGGTTAATAAATCCTCCGAATCACCTGAGCCCGGTTTCCGGCTGCTTTCGCGCTCCGACGCCCTATTTTTTGGTCGGTCGCCTCATGAATTATAAATCGTATCTTGTTAAACCTGACGAGGCGAACGCCACTGTTAACCGAATCGTTTCTCCGCTTTCCCGAGGTACGAAAACCGAAACACTTCCGGCCGGCGAAATTCTTAACGCGGGAGAAATTCTAAAAGCAATCCTGCAAGCGCTGCTTTCTTCTGTCAGAACCAGTCTCGGATTTCTTATCTCACGATTATTGAAATCAGCAGCTTCGGGAGCTCAGCTTTTGTACGAAATTATCAAATGAATTTATTTGTTCGAGCGTGTTATTAATTCTAGTATCAATTGCTTACAAAAATCGCAAAAACGTGTATAAGATTTGAAGCTCTTTAAAAATTGTTATTTTACAGTACCATTAGTCAAAGTATGGGAATGCCTAGAGCTCGGTCTTCGTTAAAAGGGTCAACTATGATACGAATGGTTATCTAGGACGCTTCCTGCCAGAGACGATCTTGAAGAGATTCCCGTGAGGAAGTCAAAAGGAACCTATTCTCTATCCGTAACACTATTATCAAGTATAAAGTAATTCATTTGTATTCTTGTTTGCTGGAAATTACCGTTTCTCTAATCCGTGGTGTGTAAATTCATTTACACTTGGCAGGTGTCTGAATTAATTCGCAGGATGAAATAGGTTCCGACAAATGCATAGCGACGCGAGGAGTTAAAAGGAAATGAGTTTCGGCTGTTCTCTCTGAAAGATGAAGAGGTGGAGTATCATTTTAACGTTCGTAATTGTTTCAGCATCCCCATTGGTGTCTTCAAAACCGAATGTTTAATATTAGCATGCACGTGCGGAATTTAATCCTGTCGACTTGACCATGCCCGTGGTCACGGGTATTCGTACAAGTGCTCGCAAAGGGAAACCACAACAAGTGATTTATCCCGCAAGAAATACGATTATAATGCAATTTACACTGCCGCGTATATCCGGGAACAATTTGCTGCGGGCGGCTGCGCGCAAACCAGTGAGGAAATCAGAAATCCCAAAAATGCGAAATGAAAGAAATACACATTGATATGCCTAAATAAAATTAATTATCTTTAAAAGAATTCTATGAATTATTACATTCTTTTACACAAACCCACCAGAACCTTTGCGTTACTTGTTCAACTATTTAATTTATATATAATATAAGTATACATTTTTTGAGTAATTCTCATCCAATGAAATTTTATGGCTAAAAAACAAAACATGTCTAGACTGCGGATTTTTATGCGAAATAAAAATGATCGACCTCGATTGCAAGAGACTGAAGCCAAATACACATTTCACACTTTCGGTACATGACAAAGTGTTGGATCCGCAAATAGACAGAACCGAAAAGAGAGCAGCCCCGAAAATCGCTGATAACAGTCGAGACGAATATTTCCGTCGGCCCGTTAAACGAAACAATTCCTTCGCTTCCGGTCCCGTGGTCGAGTATAGTTCGCCGACCGGAAGTGAAGCGTCTTCGACACGCGAGGAAGAAGACTTTCCTTCGAGGCAAGTCTGTCCGTCCTTCGCGTGACCTTACAGGGTTAAACTAGTGAGACGAAGGGCGTGTCCCGTCGTTCCTGATGTCCAATGGCATAAATCACGCGTGTTCCCATCGAGGTACGACTCCTCTGTCCACCCTTCTTCACGCGATCCCAGAAATACGACCGACATTTCGCCCGAAACGACACGACCCACCAGGAAAACAGAAAAACAGAAATTCATGATGCGATCTTTGCGAGTCCTGGACTCGGTTACCATTCGATCAAACTGTTCTGACAAACTTTCCCGAAATTCTATTATATGCTTTTCGATCAAACAATCCTTTCGCGGGCTCTGCAATTTTTAAATGGGCTGTACAATTTTTCTGCTGGTTCTACCCATGTTTAACAGGGTCTATAATCCTTCGATAGGCCCTACAATTTTTCTAGAAACCCTAGATACTGTATTAAATATTATTTTCATTACGTTCACGTCTCGATGAAACGACAAGGTAACAGCAACTTTAGCTCGGAACACTTTTGTCTGCGGTTTTGCGAATTCGTTTTTTTTTTAATTTATTAAAGTCGTCGCGTTAGAAGAATTCCGTCCCGTTCTGTTCGCAGTGGCGAAAATGTTCGCGGAAAACGAGACTCAGCCTCGGGGGCAGCTAAAACTCAAACGAAAGGAATCCTTTGAGGAGCCTTTAATTAAGGATCAACCGCATGGTTCGAATTAAGTTCGAGGATGCGAGCGGTTCTCGTCGGAACGAAGATTCGGTCGGTTTCCCTGCATCGACCCGGTTCCTGGGATATCTCCCTTCTGGTCTCGTTGATAAGAGAGAGAGAGAGAGAGAGAGAAAGAGTGAGAGAGAGAGAAAGAGAGACAGAGAGAGAGAGCTCTCGCGAAAAGCAATAGCTGGAAAGCACACCGTGCCGGTAAACACCGGCAAAGCTTCTGAGTTTTTATCTCGCCGCCATCGACGCCGCGCAAGCTCTCTCTCTCTCTCTCTCTCTCTCTCTCCGTGTCACGAGGAGCCATGTGCTGGAGATTTGAGTGGGACACCTTTTGCCGACTGCATTTTTTCTCTCGTTAGCGAGCCAATATATAGAGTGTCCCACGCAACTGGAACAGGCTGTAAACGGTTGGGAATAGAAGATGTTATAAGTAAAAGTTGAATGGTATCAGATGGTGCATAATATGCAACTAATTTTATGCACTTTTGTGCATCGGTACATCAGAAAAATGCAACTGCACTTTTTTTTTAATGGAAGCCTATGTTTTTGACTGCACCAATCGATGCAGTTTCTTGTGCTCTACATAAAAATACTAACATACTTATGCCCTAAACTTATTCGTTAGGAAGTTATCGAAACAAACATTGTAATAGAACATAACGTAGGTAGAGACCGAAATAATTCAGAGAACTTTCAGCTTCGATAACTTCCAAACGAATAAGTTTAAGGCTCTACTTTTATGTAGAGCACAAGAAACTGCATCGATTGGTGCAGCTATGTCAAAAACATAGGCTTCTATTGAAAAAAAAAGTGCAGTTGACTTTTCTGATGCACCGATACACAAAAGTGCATAAAATTAGTTGCATATTATGCACCGTTTGATACCATTCAACTTTTACAGGTAGAAAATTTTACTTTGCATAAAGATCCGCAGTCTATTGATAATAACTACTGATAATACCAACGATAACATCTCGTACAAAGTAAACTGAATTTTTCGGAAGTGTCGATACTGTCGCGAATCGACCGCGCATGCGAGTATGCGGCTCACGTATTACAGACCAATCGAATTTTCTGCGATTCTCGTTAATATTGTTCACGCAGTGCTGATCAGCCGATTCCGAAGCCGAAATTTCCATGATTCGAATCGCTGATGGATTCAAAGCGATCGACTCGGCCCGCACGCCGTTGTAATACACCGATGACAGGGGCTCCATTAGCATTTTATTGGGGGACTATAGCTGCCTGTTGCATTGATTAGTCGCCGGCCGTGTGCGCGATCGAAGCGCTCCCGGATTAAGCTTCACGGAATCCGAACGCCGTTTTTCAGTTCCCGATACCCGCCGCGTACATCTACTATATACATATATATTAAGAATCCATTAGCTTGTTGCTCGCATTCGGTCATCGATTCTTTAATTGATACTTAATGCTCCAAGACGTTGCATCTAATGAGGGTCTCGAGCAGAATCCGTTCAAGCAAACAATCGACAACCTCCATTTCCCTTCTGTTCATAATGAGCATTGAACATGAAGCATTGCAGCGACATATTTTAAGAAATTTGTTGCGTTGAATTTCTCAGGAATTTTAGAAGACCAAGCTAAAACCAGATATTCGTGCAGGCACACCCTGTGCTTCGTATCTGAATAATCTGAAGAATATACCAGACTATACTAGAATATACCTGAATACAGTAGAATATACTAGAATATACTAGAATATACCAGAATATACTTGAATATAGTAAAATATATTGGAATATACTAGACATGTACTGGGGAATATACTAGATTATACCTGAATACACCAGAATATACTAGAAGATACTAGAATATACCAGAATATATTAGAATATACTAGAATACATTAGAATACACTAGAATACACTAGAATTCACTAGAATAGAATCGAATATACTAGAATACACTAGAATACACTAGAATTCACTAGAATAGACTCGAATATACTAGAATACACTAGAATGTACCAGAATATACTTGAATATACTAAAATATAATAGAGTATTCAAGAATATATATACTGTAGAATATGTATACTAGAACATACCAGAATATACTACAATATGAAAGAATTTTGAGAAATTCGTTGCATTAAATTGCACAGACTTGTCAGAAGACCAAGCTAAACCGAGATATTAGTGCAGTAAGGTACCAAGGGGGTTGAACAGAAGGAAGAAAGGGGTGCATCCATGATATAAGAATATCATCTAGCATGATCATGAGCATCAAACATTTAATTATAAAGCTTGCTTATGCAGAGTTCAATGATCAAGGAACCCAATTTTACAGAGTCTTTATGTCTTTACAGTAGGCAAGCCGAAGAAAGGATTGAAAAAGTAGAAAAAATAACAAGGGTGAAAACAGAAGATCAAGACGAAGGGTAAAGTAGAGTAAATTAAGCTCGGGAATAAAAGTTAGCATAACGAGTCTGTTCAGGAAGCCAGAAAACGGTGGAGGTAACAATGAGAGCCGGTGGTGGTTCGAGAGGGATGAATGGATGGAAACAGAGGGAGCAGAGAGGATAACGTATTCCCGTTCGCCTGTTGTCCCGTGATTCTCTGTGGCGCGGATGTGTGTCGTCCCCAGGGGTGGCGGTATTATTTTTATCGTTCTCCAGAAAGAAGCCCGGCCGTTCTCCCTCCTCCATTCTAGCAACGACAGGAAATCGATGGCCAATGAAAGTCCCATTATAAACTCGACGCCCGCCGTCGTTCGACCGGTCCGGTAATAATTATAATAAAACATTGCAACGCGCGCTCGAAAACCGTGAAATAATTGCACCGATATTCGAACAAGAGTATGGAGGACATGTAGGGGCTGGGGATCGTTTCGATACTTTCCACCCTTCCACGCCTGGAGAAACATTAACTATGTTAATACCGAAGCGTCAGCGTAATCCGCGAGGACGCGTTCCACGGGTAAAAACAGCGGAATTGCAACGCGGCCGATCCCGATGCAATTGATGGCCGGCCATTCCCTTTCGCGTCGTTTCGCAAACGATTATTGTTATCATTATTAATTTGCTCGGAGTACTTGCGATCGAATGTTGGTTGTTCGAGCTGTTGTCATTTTAATAAGATACAGAGGCAAGAGATGTATTTACATAGTTGAGCGTTGTTAATCTACTAAACTTGATCAACCACTGAAAATTAAAGGTATTTGTTAGCAAAAGTTAACATTTGACCCACTGTAACTTCGTGACAACAAATTGTATGACGATGTACTATGGGTCATTTTAAACGGTGAAGTTATTAGCATCGTTAATTTATTGAACAAGATCGAACACTAGACGCAAATCAAAGTTTATAAAAATACGCCAACGACAAAAATTGAAGGTATTTCACCAAAAGTTGGTCTTTGACCTGTTGCAACTTCATGAACGGAAGGTCATATGGCAATCTACGCGGGCTCGTTTTAAGGGATAAAATATCAGCTTTGTCTCACATAGGTTTGAGTTTTTCGACAACTCTCGTCCACAGAAGGGCACACTGAAAATTGGTGACGCGTCCTCCTGAGTTACATAAAATTGTACAGTCTAATGATCAGTACATTTGCGGAAGTCACCCTTATGATTCAGAAGACCTGGCATCTCGAACTCGCCCGACTGCATTGGTAGCTCATTGTGCATCCCCTGCGTCTGGTTCACTCTGATTGTGGAGTGCATAATGGGAAGCCTATTCGCGAGGAGCCGAAAAATTCCATTGAAGCCGCGCGCACAATAACCGCTGGAAATGTGTCACGTTATTCGATACCGAAAATTGCAACCCCACCCTCACTTGCTAGTGAAATTCGTTCGACTACCATACAGAGATGGTTCGCGAAAAAAAGAGCAGAGTCTACTGTCGAATAAAAGAGTTGCTGTCGAAAGGGTTAATGAGGGCGAATGCATTGCCGCAAGAATTGTTCAGACGTGTCAGAAACGTATTGAATCAAGGAAGATAAATAGACAGCGGATTTTATGCATTTATAGCAAAAATAGGCGTCGTCTTTCATCACGATAATGCCAGACTCCACACATCTTTGGCGAACCATCAAAAATTAAGAGAGCTTGGCTGGGAAGTTTTGATGCACTGACCGTATAGTCCTGATATTGCACCAACAGACTACTATCTGTTTCGGTCTCTACAGAACTCTCTTAATAGTGTAAAGTTTGGTGTAAACTTCAAAAGAGGTCTGTAAAAATCACGTGTCGCAGTTTTTCGCCCAGAAATCACAGAAATTCTACAGTGACGGGATTATGGTTTTACCTTAAAAATGGCAAAAGGTGGTCGATCAAACCGGCACATACTTGATTTAATAAACTTCATTTAAAATATGGAAAAAGCTTGATTCATTTCTGCATTAAAATACGAAGAAACTTTTTCCCTAATCTAATATTTCTTAAAGAAAATTTTGATTTTAAAGATCCACTGTCTAATGATAAGTATACGCTTTTAGTATACTTGTACGGCTATACCCCTAGTCTATGATGTCTCCACACCTCCGTCCTTGCGAAACGCCTTCAGAGTGCGGAAGCAATCCCCTCTCACCTCTGATTATCGCGCGCATTCGCATTCCTCGGAGCTAGTTAATTCGTCCCGATCGAAAATGCGAAATTCATGCGGCTGATCGCGATCTCTGGTGCACGGGGCTCTCGCCGGGATTACCCTCGTAATCCGATATAAACGGCGACAGAGTTGCAAATTATTAAACGACCGCGCCGGAAATTTCACCCCCACCAATCGGTCTGTACGACGGCCAATAGACCGCTTATTGCACTCCTCGAGCTTCCAGTGTTTAACCATTGTTTAATAGTTATTAATTCCTTCGGTACATCGACAAGTGACTCTCGAAACTTGTCTCAGTTTCCCACCGCCTATCATGTAGAAACGTCTTCGAAAATGATTCGTGGATTGTGAAATTAGAAGCTTCAACCCTTAACACTAAACCTACCACCACCGGTCACAATGACCGGTTCCAGATTTATTATTTCACTATTATTGAAATAGTAAAAATGATTTTATAAGAATTGATTGTATAAATATCTTTAGTAGAGCATGTATTATAATAGGAGCTGCACAAAGTCTAAATAAAATCAATCTTGTCATTTTTATAAGGGAACATGTACCAGTTACAGTGTTTTATCGATATAAGTCCCCAGCACAGGTCTGCCGAGGGACATTTATGCGCCAGGGATAGTATTCTTTGACTTTTGCCGAACGTAGATAAGGACAGCCGAGCTCGAGAAGCTCGGTCGCCGAGAAGTGTAAACATAACTAATCCGAATTTCTAACTTCTTTATTTTTCATTATTTTTTTATGGGACTTCGAAAAACGTATTCGTGGCATTTTTCTAATGCAAAATCATACCAAATATGATATAATTCCGATGATATTTACTTGTAAATGATATTTACTTTAATCGCCTATTACAAGTAAATATCATCGGAATTATATCATATCTGGTATGATTTTGCATTAGAAAAATGCCACGAATACGTTTTTCGAAGTCCCATAAAAAAATAATGGAAAATAAAGAAGTTAGAAATTCGGATTAGTGTGATCTCACCGATATATTCGAGCCGCATGATATCATACTACTCGGCGACCGAGGCCTCTCGAGTTTCATGGCCCCTCAAGAGGGTATACCCCGCAGTAGTGGGGATAGATATGGGACATTTACAGGCCAGACTTTTAGGACATTTATGGATAAAATACTGTACTTCTAAGGTAGGTTTAGTGTTAAAAGGAGTCCAGGTTTATTACTGTACGATTCTTCCTTATGAAATTATTATTGAATGTTTAGTGTTTAAATGCATTTCAGAGCCATTGTAGATTGTACGTGGGCATACATTTTATGTTAAAAAAATTCATGCTTCTATTTGCAAAAGAACGAACTTCTAAAGGTATAGGGATGGTTGTAGATCTCGAAGAATGAATGGAATCCTAGCTTCCTTCAATGTATGTATTCTAAGAACAATTAAAGCCTGTGCAGTCAGAGATGCAAATGTATTTGAAAAATGAAACATCTTTGCATCGATTCCAATAAAAAATCATGTTAAACAAATAGCTGGCATGTTAAACTGTAAGCAGGAAAGGCCGAAAATGCTCCACAAAATGTACAAATTGATCGAATTCCCGAAAAACACACATTATCGACTGGTCCAGGAAAAGCCGCAGGAACGGCTTGATTTATTAAATAATTTCCCGCAACGGCGCCTTTGTGGCTTGGTTAATTGCGATATAAATAATGTGGAACGGGCCGATCTGGTCGCGTTAAACAAATACAAAATGCCAGTGCATGGAACTGGTTATTACAGGGTATCTCACAGCCCATCGGAGTAACGACAGAAAATTTGTTCGCCAGGCTGTCGCCCGAATAGAGTCATAGTTAGCGGCGCGGCGCGGCAGAGAGGTATTTTCCATTACTTTCATTTCCCCGGTTACAATCGTGATAATGGGTTGCGGCGTAATCAACCCCTTCCATCCGATTAATTTTTTTTCTCGCTATAATTCCATGCCCCTCTCTCTCTTCCTCTTTGTTTTCCGTGTTTGTCGCCGTATTCGAGTTTATGGAGCCATGATGGCGGGCTACTTTAGTTTTAATGTTCCTAGAAATGTGTTTCAATTTGAACATTTCTTTTATTAGCTTTCTAATTCACTGAATTGTGGTCGATGACGTACCGCGGATCTTTACAAATAAACATACAGTAAAAATCAAAAATGTGAGTGCAAGTTTTCTGTTTTTCTATGGCTAAAGACAAGGAAGATGTAATCAGTGTAACCACTAGACATCGGATGTTTATGCAATTTTTAATTTTTGTAGGCGACCTATAAGAAAGTGGAATATCATGTAACATCTTATTTTCAGTGATAGTAGTCCTTGAGGTTCGAAAATAAATAAGAATCGTACTAAATTCTCTGGGATTTTATATTCTAGCATGTTTTCGCAGTCTAGTAATCACTGTAGACGCGAAAGAGTTGATAAAGAGTTCATTTCTCCAGAATAAATTCTTCTAGTAAAAATGGATAGGGAAGATAGATGTTAGAATGATTTTCCCAGAAGCCAGAAACAAGCCCTGTGCTACTATAATTAGGGTTGTGCCCCGGTATTTCCCTAAACCGTGAAATCACGGGCTCGATCGGACGGTTTAGGTGAGAGCAATCTCGCAAACAGCTCACGTTCCGACCAGACAAACCTAATTAGCCAGCCCCGTGGGCCTTGGACGTCATAACGCCACATACGTGGCGCGATATCGTGCCCGTGTCACGACCGTCGAAAAAGGATCGTCCTGTGATTCTCGTGGAACAAAATCGCCTCCCGTCACAGCCGCAATATCCTATCCGTGACCTTTCATTATCGCCGGATATCTCCGCGGCTCGTGTAAACGAGCGGAAGCGGGAACGGAACACGGCCAAACTGGAAAATAATTCGGTAATCAACGTTTTATCCGCGGTTCGTGGCCTGCCATTTCATTCGCCGAGAATCAGGTTCAATGGATCCCGATGTTCAATCGCTTACTCTTGCAATACGTTCTAACTAAAAGTTGATGTCCGATTCACTGTAACTGTGTAAAAAAAACATCGTACGATAATCTTCTTAGACTCATTGTTAATCTGTTAAACGAGATCAACAGCTAGATGGAAGACAAAGCTTAGAAAAAGCAAGGAAGAAAAGTTGATCTTTAACATAATGTGACTTCGTGAAAAATAATTGTATGATAATCTACTTGGGCTCATTTCGAAGGGCGAACATTCATCTTTTACACCTGAAAGTTGTTTCCTTTCAACAACCCTAGTCCACTTAAGGCGGCAGATTCGTTTCCAGGATTGCAAGGATGCGGGATTCGCGTTCTTATTTCTCGATAATACAAAAATGGGGTTTTTCAGTAGTCAAACACGCTAGATAACTGATCGATGTAGACCGCTATCGCCCTCAAAAGTCCCATTTTTTCGTTTACGAGGTGTAATTTGCATTATTCGGCAGCATGTAGCTATGAAAATAGCTACGAAATGGGAACGCGAATCCCGCACAGAAACGCTTCCTTCCGAGATGCACAAAAATACCGCACACTTCGACCCGTTGTAACTTCGTGAAAAAGATAGTACAGCGATCTTCTTGGGCTTGGCATTATCTTCTTAACGATCAAAATTGAAACTAATCCACTGATAGTCTCTATCCGTCGCTACGTTATTATTTTCAGAAACAACAGGACTACAACAGGAAGCGAAGAACGCTGCGCTAATGATGAAAATGAATAAGGTACAACCAAAAGTTCATGTTTAATCCGGCGCAACTTCGTGAAAGATGTTCCAGTGAAGCGGTAAAATTATCCCTGATCGAGATTCGAAGTTCGTACCCTATTAGACGAGGATACATAAGCCGCTGCTGATTCGCTGGCGAATTTACCAGCGACGGTAGCGTGTTCGACAAGTAGACAGTAAAAGCTTTCCGAGAGAGGTAGCGTAATGGCGGGCCGGGTATTCCGTGAGTAAACGAGACTTTACGTTGGAGCGTTCCCCCACCGGGTCGCGATTAAAAACCCATCGAATGAAAGAGGTGGGTAATTCGCGGGCTACTTAAGGGGCCTGGTAAAAAGCATCGGATAAATATTCCCCCCGATGCGATGGCTCGAACGGCGAAAAACTTGCTGCACGAGCACCCAGAGCACCAGGGCTTGATATTAACAGAGGGAGAGGGCGGCCACCTTCATTTCAAAGCTTCCGGAGAATTTCTTTTTCTCCCCTTCGCGAACAGAAAAGCTGCACACTTCTTTCCCCTCGCACACTTTCCGGGTCTTTCCCCGAGTCAACCCGGAAGATTGATTCGAAGCTCATGCTACGTCACGGCCACGAAACTTTCGGCTATTGGACATCTTGATCAATTGCAGGACCGAATCTTCCATTCTCCGTTCGACGGTCATCGGTGGCCGACGCTGAAAGCGATTCAACTCTCGAACATCACATCTTGGAGCGTCGGCAAGTAATTTAGTTTCGACATTTTTTCATAGGTAACTACCGATGGAAAATTGCAATCTTTTTAGAAGACGCATTTTCCAGCATTGTAATGCAATTTTTTTATGTGGAATTGTTCGAGTGCAAATGGAAATAATAAATCAAGTTTGGCTATATTCATTATCTCATTTCATTTATTAATAAAGTGTATACAATAATATTTAATAAATTTTTACCTAAAACCGGTTTCTTTTCATTTACATTTACGTACACTTACAACGAGCCATACCTTACAGAATACTCAGGATTAGAACACTTCTAAGCCGTCAACGGAACTTGTTTACGTTACAATCAAATACATATTTGTTAACAATATACTTCAGAGAATGAATGATTAATCGACCTCTCGATCAGGACTTCATATCTCCAGTTCGTCGAAGCACCTCTCCGAAATTGAAGCAGGCAAGATTTTCCCGGGGAAATAATACCGAAACCTTTTTTACTTATCTAGAGAGGCCCGGTGATTAATGATTTTCGGTATTAGACGAAAGATTAATGATTCCGGCGCGCCCCGGCTTCGCTGACACGATTCCGCGGAAAACGCCTGTCCGAAGAAAGCTGCGGGCTTCTCCCAGCACACCGCGTTCCCACCAAGGCGCACCTGAGCGAAACGTATTCCGTGGCTGCGTGGTTATTTTGGCGACTCGCCAGTCGAACTCGAGAAACGACGAGTGTTTGCCGAGCGCTTATCCGCTTTCGTTTCCCGCCTCTCTCTCTCTCTCTCTCTCCCTCTCTCTCTCTCTCTCCCTCTCTCTCTCGCCACGTTCTGTCACCTTATCTCTCCGCTTTCGCTACCCGACAACCTCCTCCCGTTCAATTAATCAAGTACACTCCCACCGGCTCATTGGCTGAAATAACGGATATTAGGGGCGCGCGGAATTGCGATAATATTGACGGCCTTCGGCGATTTTATCGCCTGATTTATTTGAAAGCTTCGGAAATTTTTATGGGATTTTTAGCGCCCTCTATAGACTCGAGAAAAATAAGTGTACGGGATGCGTTAATAAACTCGAGTTCTCCAGAATTTTTTCCACATATGTAGACAGAAAACAAACTAGGGTATGCAATTATTTCATAAAATTCGTTAACCCTTTAACTCTTTGGAGTTAGGTGGGTTAAAAACTATCCCACCTTTCGCTTAGCTTTTTATGCATAGTGGAATATATTTTAACACACCTCGAAAAGTTGATATTAAAAAGAATTCTGTGCAACTTGGGTTTTTATTTTCTTTAGAATCGTGTGCCTCAAAGAGTTAACTGAGGGAGAATAATTTTTCCACTAAAGAATTGCAAATTTAACAAGACACTTTTGTTGAAAAGCCCATTCGTTGGGAAAGAAAAAGGACAGATATATATCATTTTATTGCAACTTCGAGAATTTTGTTGGAACAGGAGAAAAATAGCTCAATCCTTTAACAATGCGATAACAATTTTTGCAAGCAAATAATTGTTAAACAGGGTCCCCTAAAAAACTGTTTCAGAGACCTTCACTTCCACAAAGCAGCAATCGAAAATACACAGTGTATTTTCCGTACTACAAATGATGCATTGAGACTAACGAAGGAAATAAAAAATATTTCTAATTAGCGAGGAAAAGATCGAGGTCAGTCCCCAGTGAAAGGATTGAACGATGGCTAACAGGGGTACAAAGCGTTCGCTTTGTGCCTAGCTTGTTAATTACCGGCGAGAGCATCGAGCATGATTTAACAAGAAGAAAATACGAAGGAGAAAATCAATTGCACGGCTAACCGGCTGGAATTTTGCCAGTCTCGGCTCGGCTCGAAAACGGGGGTGGATTCGCGGCCCGATTGCAGCCTGGGAACATATTGATGAGCCCCCGCCATCTTTCTAACGGCGCGCACTATGATCTGCCGGTCGGAACGAGAGGGCGGAGAGATGAATATTCGATTCGCAGCTGGAAATCCACTGTGAAATCCGTGCCACACATTCGGTCCGAGCCACGGGATTTTCCGAACCAACCCCGTTCACCCCTGAACTTCTTAACATTTGATCTACGGAACACCAACAGCCATTTTACGTTACTTTATCAAAATAACAGGTACGTATTCATTCAGATTTTTAGAAAGTTTTTAGCAATATTGTAAACGGCAGCAGAATTAACCCTGAGCAGTTGAGGGGTGATCCAGAATCACCGCTAAAAATTGCTGTACCATTATCCAGAATATTGTTTACATTATTAAATACATGTTGGTATCTAATCAATGACTACATACACATTTAAGTATTGTATGAGGTATTATCAATTTCATATCCATAAAATGAAAAAAATCATATACAATGGAATTATTCTAGGTCGGAAGAAATGTTTAATTTTCAAGTCAAAACAGCTCGCATGCAAAGGGTTAATTTCTACACTCATTCAATTTATTGAGAAATTCACCGTAAATGTGGTTATGCTCCCAATAATAATAAACTAATAACTTTGAAGTGATTCTAGTAGTTTCAATGTTCAAATACCTAGCTGCACACGGCCAAAACAACAAGGGTTGAAACTCGAGGAACGCATATCCACGCGCCAACGAAGTTAGTAAGTGTGTTTGCTTGTACTTCGCGGTCGGAGGAATCGTCGAACTTCGATTAAGTACTACAACCAAAGGGAACTGCGCCATCATCCGGGGGAAGTTCACCCTCCATCCGATAACAAAGTCAGATTTTTTTGTGCACCTTTTGCGTTCTGGACTGGGTAGAACGAAGCGATGATTCTGCGAAATTTGAACAGCAACGGGGAAACGAGGTAGAATCAACTGCAAATTTTGAACATCTGCTGCGTTGCCAATTTTCAACTTTTTAAATGGATTGCACGAAATTTTTTATTTCGTTTGCTTTCCACGATTTTTCGAGATTTGTTCTTTAATGCAACCATATTGACATGGTTATGGAACGATAACTGCTATGGGTACCATTTTGAAATTTTTTAATTGAAAAACTTGCCTGTTCCAACTGAAAGGTTGATTTTTATGCGAACGACATACTGACGATATATACTAAATCAATTCTCGATCTATACTAAAACAATTCCCAAATATGCCCTTTTCGTTGCTCTCTAAGTGCAGCCCCTTATTGACCAATAAATACAGATACAAATATACCACGTTTTTAAGACGAACTAAAAAGTATAAAATAATTTTTTCTAGCCCCATACAGATTTCTAACCCCATACAGATAGTCTTGAAAATTTGTGATTGTGAATTTTTGATAGTTATGATAATATTTGTAAGATTTAAAACGAAAAACGTGGCGCGCATGCAATAGATAATTGATGCATGAATAGTTCACCTAAGACACTAACAATTTTATTGCACTGCAAATGATATGAACTGTTGTGTGAGTTTTCTCAATGGCAGCTACTCTCTACACTCCTTACTATTATCTTGCGTCCCACGTTTTTCGTTTTAAATCTTACAAGTATTTTCATAGCTATTAGAAGTTCACAATCACAAATTTTCAGGGTTATCTGTATAGGGTTAGGAATCTGTATGGGGCCAGGAAAAATTATTTTATACTTTTTAGTCCGTCTTGAAAACGTGGTATATTAATAATTTTCTTTTATTTAAATAATTATTTCCTGCTTTTTAGACGAACAGACAGACAGGAAAGCGAGTTAATATTGCATTATAAAATTTGAAAATTTTGTAATTAAAAAAATTGTTCGTATTGGTTAACGGATTGATAAATATTGAGTGTTCCGATGCAAAATACAAACCCTCACTACCCTCAAAAAAAGGGATAGGAAGAATAATGAGTACCTTGTAAAAATCGACTTCAAAAAGCGATGTTTGCTATCCAGAACGAAACATTGAGACGTAAAAAGCCGGAATATTCGATGTTTTTCGGCTATGTCAACATTTTCCAGGAATAGCTGTGGTAATCAATTTTTTGTGGGCAGAGCGGCGAAATGAAATTGACTAACTCGTGAGGAAACAGGCCGCGGGATTCGCGATTAACAGCCTGGATTCCGGGACAAGCCATCTTCCGTTCTGCCTTTTTCACTAGCGGCGTTTATTCGATTTATTTGCGGCGATTCGTTTCATTCAAGCGTTCGTCACGAATTTAACGAGCAATCGGGTGTACTTTATTGCGCGTATTTCTGACATTCGCATCGCTCGTACCGTCGGGGGAGAATTACCTCTTAAAAATCCGCGCCGTTTCAGCTATAAGTTTCCATTTTCTCTTTTTACCTCCCCTGTTCGGCATCGAACACCGCCGATGCCTGTCTCTCGAACCGCGAGACGATAAATACTCGGGGTTAGGTTATCGGGAGAAAATAACCGCTAAAATCTCTTGCCGGTGCAATTTTAAAATGGTGGCTGCGATAAACTGTGGATTCGCTGCTTTTTTTCCTGTTACATACTCCCTGTTACTCTCTCTCCCGTGGTATTACTTTTAAAAATAATCCTACTCGCGCGCTCGCTCCGAATCTCTCGTGTCCCCGGTGTCATCGGGAATCAAAAACTGCATGCTGGTAATTAAGAAAATGATACTCGAGAAATTCTAAAAAAAGATTCAGCTTGTTCCCCATTCTGTGCTTTAACGATTTGCGTTTCAACAATGCGGAAATTCCATTGCGAGTTTCGGGGAAATTGCATCATTACGGGCAGTTGATCATTGCGTTACAGAGAGTCGTGCTCGTTGCAAATTATGAAACTGATGCAAGGAAAATTCGAAAAAAAGATAAAGGTTACTCCTCGTTATACGTTGTATCGATTTGTGTTGCAACATTGTGGAAATTCCTTTGCATAATTTCGAGAAATTGCATTGTTACACGGTGAATTTGTAATTGTGCCGAGCGTTATACATTTTCTGTTGGGAATTTAAAAAATGGTACAAGAAAGATTATAAAAAGGATCGAGTTTATCCCTCGTTCTATATTGTATCGATTTGCGTCACAACGATGTGGAAATTCCCTTGGAGGATTCGGGGACGTTGACTCGCTTTGCTGATACTGAAATTATGCCACAAAGAATCATAAATTTCCTGGTTACCAATTATGAAAGTGGGACACGAAGCAATTCTAAAAAAGAATTCAATTTGTATCTTATTCCGTGTTGCATTGATTTGTATTGTGGAAGGACATTCACAGAACAGAGTTCGAATCGTGTCGTTTAGTTAATTAATTGTATCACAGAAGATCATAAATATTTTTGTTGAATTTATAGCTCATTCTATAGTGTACTGATTTGCATTGCAACAATTTGGGAAGACTTCCGTAAAATCGTGTGTGAAATCCAACGATCGCACTCAGTTGGTAATTGCATCGTTGAAAACGGAGTTGAATTAAATTCCGAACGCGAAACGCTGGCCGTTCCAAAAAGAAAATGTATGGGTCCGATTGCTAATCGATGTAATTAGCACATATCAGCCTGCAGTTGAGGGATGAAAGGCAGTAAGTACTGGCTGATGGTTTTTTTAGTGGGTAGTGGGGGACCCGACCATCCGATCCCCTGAACCCCACATTAACCCCTAGGCAAATGTCTCCTCTCCCCACTCCTGGATCCTCCCCACCAAACTCCTGCGGACTGTAGGGGGAGCCACGCGAGGCAAAACACGATAAGGGCAATATGAAATAGTTGATAGTGGGGGAACCGGTACATTGGTAGTGGGAGTCGTGAAGCGACAGCGGAGAAGAATTAGGGTTGCCATCTGTAAAACTGTAAACCCAGGACGAACGATATAAAAACCTCGTACTTTTCTGTCTGAATTACGTCTATCTTGATTTAAATCAAGACAAAAACCGAAGTGCAAGCAACAGATCGAAGTCATTCAAAAGGCAGATTACTGCGACTGCTGTGAGTTTCCTCATCAGTCAGCAGCGCATCAGAATCGTCCTGTAGCGATAGCATCGTCACGAGTAGATTCAATCACGAGATTCATCTACTGAGCAATTTCCCATCGATAGTTTCCCGTCGCTGGGACTCGAATTTCTGCTCGGAAACTCTTTAAATCGTCGAACCCGCTTTACGGCGCTCCGGAATGTATGCATGGAAATCGTAAACGACTGCGGATCGTCCATTCCGCTCGCAGCTACGTAATTTACTTTCGAATAAAACCAGAGGAGAGAAAAAACTATGAAAGAGAGAGAAAGCGAGAGAAAGAAAAAGAGGGCGGAGAAAAGGGAACTCGTCGCTAGCCGAAGAGTTCGTATGATTTTTTAATCGATACAAATGAATTTCAGTGAAGCAAATATTTACGGGGGAAAGCTAGACCACGAAATTGGGTGCTGTATCCCTGAGTTTTCCTGGTTTTTCTCGTTCGAACTTCCGCGGTGCACAGACTCAGAAATGTTTCGGTTGATCGAGAATCCTCGCAGAATCTCGGGAATTCCAGGAAAAGGATGCACAATGCTCTCCACGATACGCAGCTCGCGAAAAACTTCCGCATTCCGCACAATTCCGATCGATAGTTCCCAATGTGCACATCGACGTGAAGTTTCAGAATTATTAATCTACCATGAGAGGAGACAAACATTTTTTATCAAAGCTGAAAAGTTTTATCCTTGTTCACTGTTACGTTCACGTTACCTGCCACGTAAGAATGAATTTCCGAGCTGATATATTATTGAAATTACAAAGATACGTTCGTTAAATATTGTTGAATAAATTTCTTCGTTCGGTCACGGATTATTATAAAAATTGTAAAATATCTGGGTGCAGGGGATGACAAAAAAATATTAGGATTACTTGCATCAGCTGAGGATTTTATATTCAAACGATTTTTACCTTTTCTTATCATTATTATGTATTGATATTTGCAAATTACAAATGCACGTTTAGCAGCACTGCAGTTACAATTAGTCATCATTAAAAAATGAATTTGTCGTACTGTTAATGTAGCATAATTATGTTTATTAAATAAACTGTATACTTTGATTTGATTTTTGAAGTTTCTGATAATAATTGCTAATAATGTAATTCGTTCCATGCCACAAACATCTCTCGAGAGCATTGTCTAGTTTTGCGGGCACAGTAAAACTGCTCGAGGACAGCGTAACGGTGCCGATCGAAATTGCAAATCTGCTAATGCTATTATTGAATGCGTTCTCGCTCGCATTCAAAAGACATCCGTGCACACTAACACCTGTTTGAATAATCCTGTAATTAGATTGCACTGTTGCTCGTTCATCTATCTCTTTCAACCCTTCGCAATCCACTGGCGGCTGCTACACACCGCGAAATACAAGATTTACTAATGGCCAACGAAAGCTCAGTTAACGAACGCAAATTTTATTGTGCCAGGTGTCTACGTATTTGTCAGGGGGACAATGCTGTCGGGTTTCGGAACTGGCTGACAAAAAATTTCAAATCGTATTCCTCGGTCGCGCTAATTGAACAAAATTCGATTGTCAGCGGGGATACTATTTATTTTTTAATTCGTTTATGTACAGTGATGATAAGCTGATTCAAAGTAACAATAATTTAAATGACACTGATCTACTCGAACACGAACAAAAGGAAGTGTCCATTGCTTCAAGCAATTACATTTGTTAAAATCGACAGAAAAAATACACTAATAAATGTCGCATGTTTTCGAAGTTTGTCCAAAGTTAACGTAACATTTTCTCGGTTATCTAAAAAATCGAAACTGTATAGCATACATTCGAGGCTCCAGAATCATAATAAGAAGAGAACGCTGGCTCTCCTTTGTTTTCCAGATCGCTTCGATAGCGTCGCTTATCTTTGAGCACTATGGGGCGCGAACTTTTCCGAAACAGCCTTCACACCCCCACGGTAGATATGAATGCAAATCGAGGGTGATACGCGGCCAGACAAACACATCTCCCGGGAAAAATGAAATCGTTATCGATGCTCCCGACGCTAGAACACTCTCCACTCCGTGGGAAAACGGGCACACCGTGGAAAAATACCGGAAATTGGGGACGCCGATGAATTTTTCACCGATAAATTAAGAACTTTCCGAGTAATCGGATGACCCGTCGGAGGTATTCAGAGCTCAAAGGCTCCTCGGAGAAAATATACTTTCTCGAAGTTCTGATGCATGTAATCCCGGAAAATGCTCTCTCAAATCTTTTCGCAATGAAGTTTCAAATGAACCGCAGAAGGAATTCGAAATCCTTTGAGACGCCGATGCGGAATGCAATCTGTGCTGCTATGTGCGTCGCGGGTCGCTGTTTTACACGCTACTTTGTTTGCAAATGACTCGCGAAAGCCCCGTTCGTTGTTTTTGAGCGACCTTTGATGCCGCTAGGCAACATGAACATATAAAAAATATATAAAAAAATCTTTTAAAAACCATGCTTATATATAAAAGGAACTAAAAAGGAGAAAATAATTTTTATAGGCATTAGTGACTATAAATAAAAGCGTGGAGCGCTAAACTCTATTGACGTAATCTTCGTGGGCGACCCACGCTTTTATTTATAGTCACTAATGTCTATAAAAATTATATTCTCCTTTTTAGTTCATTTTAATATAGGCGTGGTTTTTAAAAGGTTTTTTCATATATTTTTTATTTTCTACTTTTTTGTCTTTACATATGAGGGGATGACTCCGAGAGACGACGTCTCTTGATGTAGTCCGGAATGGGACTGAGCTCCTTCGGTGCTGGGTCAGTGGAGTGGGTATGAATCGGAGTGAGAACGCGTAGTGGAGATGACGTACTAACGTGCGTCGCGCGGCGAGGTGTGACGGTTTATATTTAAATCTTTTTTCTCCTAAACGCACAATTTAAAAAAAAATTTTTTTTAATATTGCATTGTCACCCAGTTTTGAGCTATGTTAAAAGTTTCAAGTCTCTAACTCATCGGGAAGTGGTTTAAAATTCGATTACAAGATTTGACGCATACAACAACAACAACAAAAACAACAACAACGACAACAACAACAACTCGGCAAGCTAATATAAGCGTGGTAATAATAATAATAAAAACAATGTGACTATTAGACTGCGGATTTTTATGCGAAAGAAAAATTTTATAACTCGATTGTATGCAGTGGAAGTTACAGCAAAATGTATTTATTCGTTCAGTAAATTTAATATAATAAAATAAAGAATAATTTAAATAAAAATCCCCGTATCCATAAACATCTGCACAGCATTTCGATTACGATTACATCGCGACAACGCGATTCAGTCTTTTTTTCCGTATAAAGTGAAATAAAAGTCGATCCAGGGACGGCACGAATTTCCATAGAAAAAATGCCCCGACTAAAAGCTCGACGAATGTTGCCAGGTTTTTCTCTCCATCGTGTTCCCAGAATGCAGCGGTTTCGAGGGACGGGTGCAGTCGTCTGCGTCGATCCGGAACACGCGGTGCAGCGATGCGCTCGCGACAACGCACCGATGCAAGTTGCAGACTACGCGGGTCCGGCTCGTCGCATAATTTCCGTCGCGTTCACGTTTTTTCGCCCGCAACGAGCGAAAATATCGGAATCCCAGGGCGCGACGAGGCTTGTGGGTTGCAGCGGTGCAACAGGGTGCAACGGGGGTCCGGGAAAAACGACGAGGCGAATAGGGAGCACTCGGCTCTCTCCACTCGGCTCGTTTCTTTTTATTTTCTTCGTGGTACGAGCCTGTTATCGACTTCGACTAGAGGACCGGCCCGAAAAAAACCGAAACGAGAACGCAAGTTTCGTCGGATTACGATGGGGGCAAATCAGATTCGAACTTTTATTTATTTCGAACTGAGGAGAGGTTTTATATATATGTACCGGTGATCGTACTACTTGAATACCAAATGGTCTTGGAAGAAGAGTTGGTCGAGAATATATGCAGAGTGTGCTGATTGCAAAATTTTGAGAAACTCCTCATTAGTTATTCTTCTTTTTTGTGAATAGAAGGACAGCAAGTGCCAATACGCTGCAGTCAAAATTTATTTCTCTGGATGTATATTGTTAGAAAATGGTTAAAGGTTTACACAGGCACATAATGTAAAATAACTTCCTTTAGCGCTCCGTAAACCTAGTGCTGAAAATGAATTTTCGTATAAATTAAAAATTGCTATGTTCCTGGGATAGTATAAACATATTGCTGGTAACATTTGCTGTTGATAGTATTTCCCTTCGATGTACACGATGTCATAAGAAAGACATCACGTGAGGGTTGAAAGTTCAATTGTTACTTTTTCGTTTTGGAAGAAGGTGAAGCAGTCACCGTGTGAAAATGCGGCAGCAATTTTCTGCATACGTTCGCGACCATAATTAACGAGTTCCTATTTATCGAGTGTATGCGACGAGCAAACTCTGGCAGCGCATACACATTAATCGCAGTCGAGATTCGCTATCGTTCGAACGGTTACGAAAAGGGGGATGGCAGTCTCGGCAAACATAGTCGAGGGGGATGATTGTTTGCACACAGGGTAATAACGTCGCCGGTTTTTTTCCTGTGTCAGCACCACCTGACCTCCTCTCCCGGATGGCTCGCGTGTCCAGGCTATAGTCCAGGTCGGTTCCTTCAAACTTTAACGAGCAGGATCAACAGGTGCCTCGGGGATATCCCTAGTTGCATTCTAGCGCGATACTTTTCGAATCTATGCCGAATTGATGGACGAACGGCTGTCACTAGGATCTATTGGGTTCAACAGAAAGTTCGTGTGTTTTTATGAGATGCATCTCTGTATGCGTCTACTACATAAGCTATTTGTTCTTTTGTTTTCATTACCTTAATACGTTCGTTTCGTGGCTCTAAATTGTCAAAACTGTCCGGTTTTCCCAGGACTTGTCTTACTTTTTAACACAAGATTTACTGGCAATTAAAATGTACCTATTTCTTCCGAAACCAGTCAAAGTATAATTTCAGTTCCCCCACTGGTTGAACCGCTACTATTGCTACTGGTATTGTCAATGTGAAATCCAGTTCGGGAGGTACGGCTGTGTCAAGTAGTGGGGGTCATCACTTCGCACCTCAGCGGAATAAGAAAGTGAGAGAACGAGTCAAAGGCTCGCAGGCCGCAGTTTTATTAAATGCAACACGCGCGTTCTTCGTGAAATATTGAAACGATTTAGCAGATAAATTAACAAATACTGTATCAACAAATCCTTGATCGCCAATCTCCCTGTTGAACTATTTTAAAGCTTCAAGAGCAAAGCGATCGCTATGCAATCACGAAACAGATCGCAAGAGGATCCAATAACAAGTAATAACAAGGATTCTCATAATCATTTGAGACTGGGCCGAATAATGATCGAACGAAAGTTGTTATAAATCTGCGTCAGTTATACCTATTTGTCCGTCCAAAACAATTTAACGGGGCGCGAGTAAAATGATTACGGCAACGCGAAAATCCACGCGACACAGAGACACGCCGGGCGCACCTAAATGGGAATAATTAACGGCGAAAACGTGGAAACGCCGCCTATTATAATTCCATCGACGAAACGCATTTGTCTGGACAGCGGAATCGCGAGCCGCGCAATAATGGGTCGTCATTATCCTTTAATGAACCTTATAGATCCGACAGATCTGCGTTCAGCCGAGTCGTCGGCAAAGTTACTTTAATCAACGAAACATTGTCATTTGCTCGCCAATTAAATTCATCTGCAGTTGCCATTGGAGCACTATCTGCCTCGTACAACGCTAATATAGAAGATTACAATATACAGATCATATCAAAATATTCGGATGATAACAATCTACTCTAGATCATTTTTTTCGAAACACTCTGTGAGATGGACCTTGGATTGGACACCCCCATTGAACTATTTCAGAAGAATTAAGGGTTGACAAATTTTGTAATACATTATCTTCAAAACAATCTGTTGTAGATCATTTTTTTCCTGATCTTCTATAAGATGGATCTTGGAATCAACACCCCCATTGAATTATTTAGGGGTTGTCTTATCTGTTTCAGTTTTTTCCTATCCCTCTGTAGAATGGATCTTGAAAGCGACATCCCGTTAAATTATTTTTTTTTAAATAAAGAGTTGACGAATTAAAACAATTCTCTATTCAAAACAATCTGGTTTAGAGTATGTTTTTCTAATCCTCAAATAAGATGGATGTTTATAGCGACACCTGATTGAATTATCTTCTAAAAGAATGAAGGGTTGGTGAATTTAAAAAATTCTTCGTACATAACAATTTACTTATTCGCGCCTATCAGTAAAATTCTACTGAATCTTATATCGTGAAATTTGTGGTAGATTTTTGCGAAAACTAAATCGCAAATTCGATGCGCACACCCCAGAACGCCTTAACGAAGTTCTAACGAGGCTCGATATTTTATTTATAAACCCTAGAACCTATCGACAAGGGGGACAAATATCGGCATGCTGGAATGATCACGGAGAAGCTTGAAATTTGCATGAGGATCCGCTAATAAACCTCTCCTCGGATGTAATATCCAGGATAAAGGAATAATACAGACGTAGAAACTGAATAATGATGGAGGGGGTGGTAATCGAGACATCGTAGACGGGTTTCTGTGCAAATAAGAAAGACGCCCCGCGACAGGGATGGTTTCTATTGTTTCGTTTTATTGGGGGAGACATTATTCCATTGTTTTGCGTTATCGGAGGCGTAGTTTTAACTGGTGAAACGCTCGAGATTTAGCGCTGCTATGATAAATAACAAATATTTAAACAGTAGCTAAAGATGCGAGATTATACGCGAAAACACTTTAAATTTAATTTACCCCATAATATTAATCGGAAAATATTGTCATACATATTTTTCTGTTTAAAGGCAACTCCCATTTCGTTAAATTAATATGGATATTACTGATCTCTTTCAGTGCATTTGTCAATTTAGAATATTTGAAAGGCTTATAAGCCAATTAGTGGGAATCAAATCTTTTCAGATCAATCTATCTGATCAACAAACGAGATATATGACATAACGAGTGTCCAGTATCCACAATGTATTGGAGAATCGAATACACTCAGCTTGTCAAACGCACGGTTCCCAAATGTAAAAAATTCATAATAAACAGTGCAGTCGTGTTTAGACGAAACATTCCTTCAGAAATAACTTCCGTTACTCAAAACAACGTATTTTTACCTCTCCTAATTGGTCAGATGTCGAACTATTAGCTTGCCCAACGCTTTTAAATCGCTGCCAGTCATCGTACAACGAAGATCTATCTATCATCCGGTGAAAAATCCTGAGACTTTTTCAGATCCATCCACCCACGCGTCGAACATCACCGAGTTATCGGATCGACGGATCGGTACGACAAAAATAGAGAAACCGACTAATGGATCTGGATCATTCCATTGATTATCTAAAAATCATCAACACATCCAAGCGGGTGAAAGTCGATTTTGAGAAAATTCGTTTTTTGTTTACGAAATTCTAAACACACTGCAGAGATAGCAACTGGACGCGTCTTTTTCTAGCTAAATCTCGGAGTAGATTACAACGGGATCTATGACAAGGAGGATCCACGGAGCTGTTTACGGACGACCACCGGCTGCATGTCGGAGATCAACGTTGACTGTCAGCTGTCGGTGCGAAAACGAAACGAAAATACCATTGACACAGATTTCACTGGTGGGCAGAAATAGAGAAAGGGCTCGGGACCGGAAACAGAACCAAAGGGTCACTCTTCGAGGGTCGAAGATGTCGAGGGACTCGCCTAACTCCCTTGAGAGAGCACTGTACTTTTAAATCACTGACATCGCGAGCAGAAATGTAATGCCGTTGTCACCGATTTTCTATTATGATCTAAGTATGTAGATATCGATTATATGATAATTATACGTTCTACTATTTACACACTGTTCAATGTAAATAGTGCCCAGAAAATGATGTAGTTTTGTGTAAACGTTTCTTGTTCGTCTAGTCACCTCGACAAGACATTGGAAAACGAAAACTCTGGGACATTCATGTTTTGACAATTAAATTAGGTCACTATTGATGTTCAATATTGGGATAACCAGGTTCTTAACCCTTACAGAATACTTTAACAATTCCATGGAAACCACGGCTAGATCTATACAAATCTTTACGTATCAATGTTATTTTACATATTTTCAAACCTATTGTTTTAAGATCAACGTTGATTCTCTTATTGGACCGAATAAAAATAGCCAACAATTTGAATTAGCTACCAAAAAATTCAAAAGATGGAACGTTTGTAATTCTGGATCGAAATTGACCCGAGGGTTGAATATAAAAATTTCGAAAAATGAAAGACAGCTCCGTATTTCAGTAATTTGCACGCGGTTGCGTACACACGTACACAGTATTGATGATAACGACAGCAATGTAGGCTAATTATTTCGTGCAGGAAAATAACGCGTACGTGTACGCTAACGATGCACATGGGTTAGCCGGGTGATGTTTCAATTATAAACGTATGCGAAAACGAAACGCAAAATGAATATAATTGACGTGACTAAAATTTTGTCGTAATCGACTTACGTGTTAGGTGTGTACAAAAGATACAATCTTCTCTCAATTCTCTTTTATTTAGACACGATCTACAGTCGATAATTAAGTGGTTTATTTAGACACAGCAATAGCAAACAAATAATTGTCGATTATAACTATTGCAATTATAATTCATTATGCTGAACGATTGAAAAAGACTAAAACTTTTTAAAGACTAATATGCAATGAAGAAATTATTCATTGAATTAAGAAGAAGAGAAAAAGTTTGTGACAGACGATGGCGAACAAGAATGAAAAATGGACTCGTCACTCTTGCTTAAAAGATTAATATTTAGACTGCCCTCTTGTGGAAAGTTTTCCGGGACAGATAATTTTGTCATTTTTCCTCCTCTCGACGGAAGATCATCCAGCGGGAGCTGCATGATTCAAAGGGACGTGTCTCGAGGAACACACAGTTGCTCAGTTTTAGCAGCTCAGATACAAGGAACGCTGAATCTTTCATCGCTTTGTCCCGCTCCTACGGCGACCGGCTAAATTCGGAGCTAAGTGGGACGAAAATAGAGTCGAACGGGACAATTAGAGATACAAGATCGACCACGGAGACTTTAATCGATCATGGCCCCTACGTGTACTCTAAGGAACCCGGATTTGGGGAGACTTTATCCTAATCTTCTCTCTTTGGCGTTTCTTACCTTCTTTCGGATCTTTAAACAACTTTTCGGGTTTCCCGGAGGGTTTTGGTACAGACTGGTCCCTTCAGGGGGTAGACTTGTTTACAGGATTGCAGGGGTGCGGAATGCGCCTTCTCATTTCTCGATAATGCAAAAAGTAGTCAAAAGTAGATAAATTCATTTTTATACTGATATATTTGGCGTACGTAATCTTGTCCCTGTAACTTTAGTTTTATTAAATAAATCATTTCGACTCTGTCAAATGAATTTAATATTACTGGCACATTATTTACAAGCTATTAAAATTATTAAGAGAAGAGATTAATTTTTATGTAGCTCTCCCTTACTCTTGCAATTGATGCAGACAGTTCTTGTTTTGCACAAAGATCCGCAATCCAGTACGTTAACCCTTGACAGGAAGAAATAATACACGCAAGAGCCAAACGTCATGAAACATATTAAATCAACATTATGCTCGTTACAATGGCGAAAAGGGGTAAAACCTCAAGGGTCGTTTTAAATAAGGGAAAAAGGGCGTCAGTGAAGCTAAATGTCTTCGGATCGAAAAAGCAAGGTCCGAGACAAAACGGAACGAAGTCCGAAAGAAAGAAGATAGGCACTTGTTACCCGGAGGAAAGCTCAAAGAGAATGGGAGAACGCGGTCGACGGGGTAGAAAGAATTTTGTTGGCGACAGGTTCAAGTCGTTGAAGAGAAACAGAAGCATCCTCTCTCGTTCCCGAGGACGTTCAGGAGGATCGGTTTAATTCGCGAAATGAGAGAGGACCTCTGGCGGAAAAGGAACTGGAGTTTATGATAAAACGACGACGAGAGAGCCAGTGCTATAACCGCGACCGAAAGAAATTGTTGGCCGGCTTTCGGAGACGACGGTGCTCCTGTCGCGGATATTTAGAGAAAGCTAAAGGCGAGGCCCTTCGAGGTAAAAAGGTCGACAACGACCTCTGTTAAAAATATCACTCAAGACCGGGTGCTTGTTGCAGCTTCGGGCGGTTTACACGGAGCCAATTACTTTCGTGGAAGCTCTATAAGCCGTGCTCAAGAATACGTGTTATTCTGAAAACTCGATTCGATCCGTGCGTTCCCGATAAAACCCGGCCTCCCGAGGAAAAAAGAATTAATAGATGCGGGCCGCGTCGCGAATAGAAAGCGTAATGGATACGGGTAAAATGACATGACACGGATTTCTACTTTTACGGATTAGTACTTGTCCCGGGCTCGCCTGCGTTATCATTGGACTGCGGATTTTCAGAATTGTTTACGAAAATGTGTAGATTGAATGTCGAACAGAATAACCATTTGAAAAATTTAACTCTTGAAAATTTCACTTTTGAATCCTCTCGAAAGGAAAGGAGGGGGCCCTCAATTTTCCGAATTTAATCTGCAAAATTTCTATTCTTTATCGATAACAGTGTTAAAGTAGAGAGTTGAAATATCCTTGAATTTTTTCCGATTTCCGTATTTTTTCATTTGTATTAGAAGCGTTAGTAGCTACAATTTTGAAGAGAAATATATATCTACGATTTTGAAATATAAATTAGCATACTATAACGCGCAACAATTTTTACACGCCCAAGCATCTTAATATTTAATAAATCATTCAAAACTCTAAGATAATTTCTCTTTTTCTTGTTTGTGTATACGTATACCTTCCAACTTTAACTCGGTTAACAGTGAACTTACTTTCAAACTTTCATCAAAAGACGCTAATTGACGGTGAATCTAATAAGAGACATGATTAAACTTTGCCCTACGAAACAGCATTTAAGAGTAATTTTACGGAAATGTGCACAGAGTGAAGAAAGTTGTACAGAGGTGATGAAAATGGAATTTCAAAGGGCTGAAAGGGCTGCAACGTGTAGATAATGAATAGACTGGGTCGAGAATCGACTCTGCATTGACCAGGTCGCGGTATTTCTAGTTAGCTGTCGATTATTGATTTGTTTCCTTTTATCGGTGAGGGAAAAATTGAATTATTTTGAATAAATTTCATTGATTTTATGAGATTATTCAGGATGTTGCCATTGGACAGAACAACATTGAAATTCCCCTTTTTCCGTAGGCCCTTCCAAAAACATAGTATTTATGTAGCCTGAATGGAAGAGTCTAAACAGCTGACAGAGACGACAAAATGTTTCCTCGTCCTCGGGTTTAAACAATTTGAGGTAGGAGAAACAATAGATAGAACGAAGAAGAGTATAATAATGAAACTCACCCCAAAGTGGTCATAGTCACGATGGTGTACCAGAAAGCGGCAGGTATCGATGTGAAGTTCGTCGCGTCAACGTTCTTCTCCGCGTAGAACATGACGGTGGCGAATATGATGATGGCCATGGCCAGAGAGAAGACGAGGAAGCCAAGCTCGGACGCGCACGACTTGAGCGTGTAGCCGAGGATCCTGAGACCCTGCGAGTGCCTGGAGAACTTGAAGATCCGGAACACACGGAAGACGCGCAACGTGACGAATGCCCCGGAGACGTCGTCGTTGTCGGTGATACCGAGGCCGATGTAGTACGGCAGTATGGCGACCACGTCGATGATGGACATGACGGATCTCGCGAACTTGATGCGTCCTGGGGCCGCGAACAGCCTGAGCAAGTACTCGGCGGTGAATATCATGACGCACGCGGTATCCAAACAGAAGAACACGATCTTGTAACGTTCGCCGCATGAAAGCGTACCGGCGCGTCCCGGGCGATTACCGCACGGCACGGTCTCGACTACGTTCGCCAATACGCTAACGGCGATGAAGAAACCGGTCACGTAGTAGAAGACCAGAGCAGCGGTCGAGATATGAGGATTCTGGAAGGCCCGCCACATTTTCTGCCTGATGTCGAGCAACTGCTGGAGAGTCTGGTCCCCGTTCTCGCTGAGCTTGTCGTCCATCAGCCTCTCGGCGTTCTCGCGCTTACGGTCGCGATAGTCCTCGTAGCAACAGTCGCCGATTACATCCGGCAAAATTCCGAAGAATGCCAGCTCCTCGTCGTAGCTCGTCAGGCATTCGTGCTTCGGATAGTGGAGCTTACCGGTCCGGTAGTAGTTCAGTATATGACGGAAGATGTCCGGATCACGGTCGAAGAAGTACTCCTTGCTCTCCTCGTCGTAGAAGAACTCGCGCTCGTTCGAGCCAAGAAGAGTGTCCGGATACTTCTCGAGGGTGTTCCGCCATGTCTCGAAACGGCGGCCGCTCACGTTGATCAACAGCTTCTCGTCGTCGGCTTTGCGACGATCCTTCGGGATCGGCGGCGGCGGCAATGGGTGCGTGGCGATCGGCACCCAACCGATCGCGGCCGCCCTGGCGAACGGCAGCCACGCTGCCACCGAGGCCATGCTCGACGGTGGTATACCTGTCCGACCCTCGGCGAACTATCACTTGTCCCGCGAATTTTCACACGAAACTCACTTTTACGACAAAACGCACACCTAGTAGAACGTCCTCCTTCCTCGCTAAAAACCTCCCCTTTCAACTAGCACCGCCTAAGGATCCGGAAACGTTCGGACCTTTTCGAATACCTCTGCACTCTGGATCCTCCGATCATCCCCTTTTCGGGATAGATCCCGCAATACTTGCCGAGCTTAGAATCTAGGACTCTCTGAGCCCTTTCAGTTACCACCGTCTCGTGATCCGTAAACGTTCACACCTTTTCGAGTACCTCTGGATCCTCCGATCATCCTCTTTCAGAATATCGATCCATCAGAATCAGCGAAACCTAGAACCCAGAACCGTCTTCCAGGATTCGGTAAGCCGCTTTAGCTAGCTCCGGCTCGAGATCCGTTAACGCGTTCGCACCTTTTCGACTAGCTCTGCACCCTGGATCCTCCGATCATCCCCCTCTGGGATCGATCCAGCGGCACTGGCCGAGCCTAGAACCGTCCTTTACGATTCCCTGTATAGTCCTCTCTCTGCGCGAGTGTCTCCAACGAAAGTTAGCCGGTCTCGCAGCCTCATCCGGGCCGATCTCTATTAGCTGATCGTGGCACAGCGATCCCAACGCGTCGACGACCACGACCGCGACCGCCGCGCCGACAATGGGACCGCGACCCTACGACCACCGTGCACCAAGTCCCTCGTCATCGTACAACACCATTCCTTCACCGTGATCGCTCGATCATGTACCCGATCCGATCGGTATTACGAACCGGCGTGGGATCGCAAGGAACACCGCGGCAGCCAATCGCCTTCTGGCAACGTGCCCTCCAACATCATTGATACGGCACTCAACGGTACTCGCTCAAAAAGAGAGAACTATCGTGCCCCAGCGATTCCCGACGTACAGCCGAAGATCTTCCACCTGTTCCTTCTCTCTAAGCACCGCGAGCCTGTTCCTCTTTATCCTCGAGAACCATCGAGACCGAGGCTACGTCCTAGAGCACATGAAGCGGATCGCGCGCATCCCGATGCTGGCTCAGCTGGTTCCGGGAGAAGGATCGGCTGTTCGTCATTCTGGGAAGCTTCGATAGAAAGAAACAGTTGTTGTACGTCGCGTGCGATTTTCACGGTAGCGATCCGCTTTCGCCGGGTAGAAACGAACGTTAGCTGACTTCAGCTGCGATGTTCTCGATTTATTGCTAGATTGGCTGTCATTAACGGATGGCAGGTGTGATCTTCTCGTTGGTGATCCTATATCACTACAGGACGGTGTCAGCTCATTAGCCGCGTCCGGCGAGAATTCCGGTGGCAGGTTGTTTTCGCATCGCTTTCGCGCGGCCGGTGAATCAGCCTGTCCCGCGTCGAACGGTTTCACGGCACGCGCGACGAGCTGTTTTTACCCGGTCGCGGGCGGATCGCACGGAGATCGCACGCAGAACGCACGGTGGTCAGGAGCCACGCGCGCTCACCTCCGCGTCCGTAGTACGTCAGAACGACGACGACGACGCGCGAGTGAAAAGCAGCCCGACCGGTCGGTCGCGCAGATGTTTTCCTCTCGGCACGGGCCGAAGCGATAGACGGCACGTCGCATGCGTCACAGCTTCCTCGTGACGCCGCTCGCGGAACAATTGCTCTCTCCCTCTCTCTATCTCTCTCCTCCCACTCTTTCTCTGTCTCACTTCCACCCCCTCAATCCACTGTTCACTCTCTTTTCTGTATGAGGACGAGGGAAACGGGTCGTCGTCTGCTCGGTACAATCCGTAGCTATTCGGCCGACGAGCCAGACGATCCTCTTCGGTGCCGCGACGCTTCGATGCGTCGTCCGCCGCCTCCCTTTCCTCGCGAGCACATCTCTCTCTTCTCGTCCTCTCTTCCTCGCCCACCCACTCTGTATCTCTCTCTCACACTCTCTCTCTCTCTCTCTCTCACGATATATCGACAAACACTAACCCGCGAGGAGTCTTCGCGGATCCTCTACCACGGGTAGAACGAACTGCCACGAAGGTGCAAACACGGTCGATCGAAGTCCCGAGAAGACGGAGGGTGGCTGCTCCGGAGGGATGAAAAAGCCGGCTTTCTCAAGGAGGAAACAGAGAATCGTCGTCGTCGTCTATCTACTACACCACTTTCGCACGGGCCTCGAGCCGGGCCCACGGCCCTTCTACACTCTCGAGAGATCACGATCCTCTCCGCGGCCGTCGTCGTCGTCTATCCTGCGATCGCGATCCTTCTGATCGTCCGCTTCGATCTGGACCACCGACGTCTCGACGCGAGACGACAGATCTCGAGCATGTCCTCTTCAACGAAGCAACGTGTTCGGCGTCGAGCAGCGTCCCGGTGGTTGTCGGCGGCGTCGCGAGGCGAGCCCCTCGTGGATCATCGTCCGCGCGAACGCGGAAGCTGCTGAGGGTTTCGGATACGAGATAGAGAGAGAAGGTGGAGGAGGAGGAGGAGGAGGAGGAGGGAAAGAGAGAGAGAGCGCACGCACAAAAGAGTAAGCGAGAACACACAGCGATGTCGCTTGGGGATGGACGTACCCCGTGTTTGCCTGTCTGTCTCGGTATTTGTGTGAGTGTGTTTCTCGTGTCTCTGTGTCCGTGTCGGTTGTGTGTGACTGTGGGCGTGTGGCTGGGTGAGTGTGGTGTTCGTGTCTATATGTGTGTGTGTGTGTGTGTGTGTGCGTGTGCGTGTGTGTGTGTGTGTGTGTGTGTGTGTGTGAGTGCGAGAGAGCGTGTGTCTCAACTCTCGTGTATGTGTGTGTGCGCGCGGTGTGCGTCGTCTCTGTCGGCTCGCAAGTAAAGCAGGCAAGCTAGGCGCGGGCGGAACACGTTTCGAGCTCGGTCTGGTAACCGCTCGGTTGGCAACTCGCGACTGAGCTGGCGCGGTATCGGTCGCAAGCTAGCTAGCTCCGTTCCGCTCCGCTCTGCTCGCGCTGGCTGGCTGGCAGGTTGGTTAGCTCGACTCGGCTCAACTCGACTCGGCAAAGCGCGGTCCCAAGCTGGCCGGCATACACCTCTCTCCTCTCTCTCCTCTCTCTCCTCTTTCCACTCTCCTCTTTCTTTCTCTTTCGCTCTTTCAATGGAAGGGAAAAGCGTGGTGCTCTCGAGGCTCGAGCCGCCACCGGAGCAGCCGCGACGCAGCGCCGAGCGAACGGTCACCTAGCCAAGGTCCAAATTGATTTTTACGTTGCGCCGTCGGTGGCGACGCACGACGGCGTCCCGACGCGGCGGTGAACCGCTTCCCCGTTGCCCGGGCAACCCTCATCTATGACGTCATACGGTTCCCTCCTCGCCGACGAACACCCCCAGACTTCAACCCTTCCGAGAGAGAGGCGAGACTTCAACCCCTCCTCTCCCGGCACGGCCGAGCCGAAATCATCTTCTCCCCCCGCCATTTTCTTCAGATTTTCTGCCTCCCGATCCTTCTACTTATCTGTACTCGGTTCATTCGGCAGTTTCTTTCTGATGTTAAGTCCACATGCGTTAAGGTTAAGATGATCCACAAGCATCTCTCGAGCCAACCCAGCAAGAATTTCCGATTGATATCTTTGACATATCTTATTCTACTGCCTCACGATCTTCGTTACCTAGTCGAAATTTTCTTTATCTTCGATGACGCTCCTTTGGTCTGATGCTTCAATTCCTTCAGCAGTCCAGGAAAAGTAGACTCTAACTCCTCGGTTTCCAGAATCTTTGGTAGCCGCTTCTTTTATGGCCTTACTATACTGTCTCGTGGCCCTCGCAAGCGTTGTCAAAATTGTCCTCTTTATCTTCCTTGTCTTCCGTGGCACTTCTTTGCCATCCCTTCGATAGGACGCTTTTACCCCTTCAAGAAACTAGACCCTATCCTCCGTACTTGTTCTTTCCAACCTCTATCTGTTCCTTCGTTCTTTTCTTCTTCTTTGTAAGTTTGTTTGGCATGGTCCCTTACCCTGGTACTTCAACCCCCTTTCTCCCACTCTATCCCCAGAAATATCGTGTACTTCGCATTTTCTCTGAAGTCTCTCCCTCCGGTTATTTCTCCTTACCTTTGCCAGCCTGCTCTCTTTGTCTTCATCTTCTTCCGCTGTTACGCATCAGCATTTCAACACTCTTGTGCAGCCGGCGAAACGAAATTCTGGCTTCTCCTTCTTGAAATCCTCGTTAGAACTGTCCTCTTTATGTTCCTGATCTGCAATAGTACTTCTTCGTCACCCCTTCTTGTGCTCCGGTGTGTCAAAAATATCACTGGACTAGCCATTTTCCAATGAGTAATCTAACCTACTAAAAAGATATTCCATTAAGTATGACGAGAAGAAGAAACTATCTAAAAGAAGTTCGATCAGCCACAAAAGAAACTTTACACACAAGCTATCCAGAAAGAAGTTCAATTACTCACAACGAGAAGATCAAGCTGTCTCCAATTAGTTACAAGAGGATCAAGGTGTCCAGAAGAAGCACATTCATAAAACATCGACGAAGAAATGCCTAATGGAACCTAAACGTCGCCAATTGTATGCACCAGAGACAGTCTCATGAAAGACGAATCCCGAAGAAGGCGGAATATTCTTGAGACACCTGTTTGAGAAATGCACCTCTCTACCACGTTAGTCTCTACAGAAACCCATAAATTCGCATAAACCAAGCACAGTCTATTCATCGATTCCCCGCTTCTTCAGGGTGAATTATGGCTCCGAAACGCCGCCGGGGGAACGTTTAAACAGCTTTCGATCCCCTGGTAACGAGGCTGCGCGAGCAAATAGAAACAGCTCGCCGAAATGCGTCTGGTTTGATTTTCTTTTCTCGAGTGCCGTTTCAAGCTTCATTTCGAAAAGTATCATTCCGTTTAACAATACGGTACTCTGGTTGATTGCGTTACACGCGCAACCCCCGTTCGTTTAGAACGTGCCTCATTTCCTTCCGTCTCACGCAGCGTAGCGTCTCGAATCATCGTGTTTGAACCAATTATACGTTGCCTTTGGTCCCTTTGTTTCTGCCAACTGCAGAGTCTCCGCTGCGTTTACGCTCGTCCCGATTCCTGCCGTTTTTATTTGAGAACGAGACCTCCTTGGCTTGGACTTCGTCTACCATTTTTCTGTACACTTTTTTAGCTTACCTTATCTTCTTTGCCATCCATTTGTTTCAATGGCTTTATCATCTTTGATAGCTTCTACTTTTTGCCCTCTTACTCTACTCCTTCATGATCTTCTTAAACATTCAGAGAATATCTTCAACCTCTAAAGAATACCTCCTTTCTCTAAATCCTCTTTATTCCATCGTTTTTCTCATTCTATCCTCTTTATGTACATTTTTTTTACTTGTTCCTCTTTGCTACTCCTTCACTTTGATGGTTCAATCCCTTCATCAGTCCAGCAAAACCAAATTCTATCTATCCCACATACTTTTTCTAACCTCCTTCAATTTTTCACATTCTCCTCATACGTTTTTATCGTACATTTTTTATCATGTTATCGCTGCTCTCAAACCAAATCCATCATCGATCGAATTTCATAGCCATCCTCTTCAAGTTTTTCTCTTAGACCAGACTTCGCTCTCAAATCTAATCCACTAGTTCCTCCACTTTACTAGTTTCACGTGGAATACGAGATTGCGGACATCACATGTGTGTGACGATGGTAGCAAGCGTGTTAAAAAGTACCAAATAATCTCTAATATGCAATTTGTTAAAATTCGATAAATAACGTACGCTTCGGCGAAGCAGTCGGTCGATAATGGCTTTAAGATCCCAGTTTCTACAGAGACATGTCACAGTCTACTCGAGCAAGCTCTAGATTCTAGATGCTCGAATCGAATAGCTCCAGCGATGGATATAACGAAAACGCTAGCCGCACTGCGAGAAATGCATACTGCACCGGTTCATTTCGAATGCAAAGAAGCGCAGCTCGTGAAAATGCGAGCGAAAGGAAAAGAGAGAGAGAGAGACAGGAAGGGAGCAAGGTTTGCATGGATCTCCTGGTCCATTTTGTACGGAGCAAGACAACGAGTGAGGCCGATGTGCCTAGCCGCCAGGTAAATTTGCGCCGCTAATGAACGTGCGAAAGAGTGCAACCTCAAAATGCAAGTGCATATCCTCGAGCGCGCGGGTGCAACGTCCGCTTAAGTGCAGCTAAGTTCGCATTTTCTGTGTCTCCTTGTCATCGCCGAGGCCCTTTAAGTCTCACTTAACCGTCACGCATATTTTCGGAGTGGTTGAATGGCAGCTATCGATCGATCTGGTGTGATTCCGTTATCATTTATCGTCCATCGGACACAGGAAACTAAAAATGTCACTTTCCCATATGAAATGATACCTACACCACGGATGCAAAATAGAAATTGTCTACATCAATTGCAAGGAATTGGAAACAAGTAGATATTTAGCTACAAGGGCATTTCGTAAAAAGTTCATTCGCGTTTTTAATCAAAATATCCTAACGATAATGTTTCCCCTTCAGAGTAACAAAAGAAGATACTGCCACCATCAACAATCGTGGAGTGCATTATGCCGGCCTAGCTGCGCCAACAAAGTGCGGATGGTTAAATAATAAAAATCCTAAACAAGATCCTCGTATTTCTCTTTGAATCGGTGCTCATATTCGAGAAATTAGGTCTTTGTTAGCCGAAACGAATTATCCGAGACCATCGGAGGGACTTGTCCTATTTTAGAGTCACCGATTCTCACTATGGCAGTTCTAAAACCAATCGACCAACAAAAATAAGCTCCGAGAATCAGAAATAAAGGACGCACTCCAGTGGAAAGAGGAAAAATAAAGAGAGGGTGGATTTCGAAGGGGATCGTGGAGAACAGCTGCTACCACGGCCGACGCCTTCCTCGGATTTGATTCCACTTTCTTAATTTCTGTTGATCTTCCGAGATCGAGGGATCGAATCGGCTCAGCCGATGAAACGAGCGAATCCCGAAGAGCACAGAGAAAGAGAGAGAGAGAGAGAGTTTGCCATTGCTTTCCCGCTGCGAAGCTTTTAATCGGATTTCAACTTTTCCCTCGGAAAGAACAACGATCCTCCTTTTAGAGGAAACAAATCGCGACCGTGTTCCGCGTCCCCTCGTCTTTCCGAACCTTTCGGCTCCGGACCACGGAATACACTCTCCCTTGACATGATCGGACACTACTACACATTTTACTCTGTCCTTTAACCCTTTCGCTGCGACAGAATCGACCGCAATCCTGTAGTTTACGCCGGGCGAGACGAATATTTGCCACCTTGCGGTGTTATGCAAATTATTTCGAATTAGGTTGTTGCGTACGCGGCTGACACGACGTGTGAGTTTTGACCTTTCCCTTCGGAGGTAAGTGGAGGAACATGAAACTGACGGAAGTTGTTGGATTTTGTTGTAATTTGATGTTAAACGTTCATTTTTCTATCCTTGGTGGGTCTGCAAGCCTAAAAAATGCAAACGTCCACGGTAGGTTCACGGAGCACTAAAGGTGACTATTTTACAATCCTTTATAAAAATAATGTGGGTAAAATGAATGTAGGAAGATACTGTCATAGAAAAGTAACACGTGTTCTCCGAATATCATGCCAGAATTACAAATAACGATATGAACAAAATTAATTCGGTTTTCTTCATGTGATATAAAAAAACAAATGAATCTCCTCTGCAACAGCAACTACTTTTCAGCGTAGCAGCGTTCAAAATAAATAAATTCGAGAAAGAAAGATAGTGTTATTATAGACTAAATATTGAACCAACTGAAATTCTGTAAAGTGAGTTTCTGTCGCGTTTGGGCTACTTTGTTCCGGAAATTTCGGTCGAGAAGGCGATTTTCGCGCGAAACCCGTTCGCGATTCCAACGAAATTCAACGTCAAGGAAAAAGGAAGGAGGGGGTCCGGCCATTAAGCGATCGAGGCAGCGCGTTAATTGAAAAGTAGCGCCGAATATTAAAGGAACTGTTCCCCCACGGCGCGGTGCGGTGGAACTGTGGAACGTTTCACCGGAAAAGGAGCTGCCTCTCTTTCCATGTCGCGTTTCCTTTCATAGTAGAAAGGGGAATCGCGTGGCGAGAGAAAAAGAAGCGGAAAAACCGAGAGGAAACATAACGGTGCGCTGAATCGTCGACCGCCACTAATTCGAGCTCGTTTCGCGCCCTTATCCTCCCCGCGTGCAAATATCTCGCTCGAGAAAGGGAGGATCTCCGTCGCTTTTTCGCGATTGAAGCTTCTTTTTCGGAAACGACCACTTCGTGCGAAAATAGCTGCGGACCGGGAAATTATCGAACGACTTTCGACGGTATCTCGAAAAGTACACGTTAAGGAGCAGCTGGAAAATTTATTTAATCATTTCTAGACTTGCGGATTTTTGTGCCAAATAAAAATAGTGTGTATAAATTGCACGAAACAGGAGCCAAATAGCCCATTCATTCAAATGTAATGTAATAGTTTGTATAAATTTAGACTGCGGATATTATGCATTTATGAGAAAAATGTGTAAATACAATTTAAAGCAGTGGAAAGATTAAAAGAATCTAGAAATATCAATATATCAGTTTCAACTGACTAAAATCATTAAAGAAAGACCTCTACATATTGATTCAATATAAAATACAAAAGGATCAATAGGCTCCCAGTAGCAAAAATTGCAACAAGAAAAAGTCTCTTCTCAGATAGCAAGTAAGACGCCTGCCGCAAGATATTTGGACGTATGAGAGACGTCTGAACGGCTCCTGAAAGTCCCCTGAATGGCTTGTGTTACAAACCGGTACGTCTTAGAGGCGTCTTCAGACGTCTTTTAGACGTAGTTTAGGCGTCTTTTTAGACGACATCTCCGAAAAGACGTCTAATAGACTTTTAGGTGTCTTTTTAGACGACATCTCCGAAAAGACGTTTTTAAGACATTTGTGGGACGTAAGGCGTTCAGACCTTAAAAACGACGTAAAACAGACGTCTATGAGACGTCGAGTGCTATCTGGGTTAGACCGAACGATAGATAAAACTACAAGAACTCTTTTCAAGATCTTTTTTCAAGAACTCTTTTCAAGAACTCTTTCAAGAACTCTTCAAGACTGAACAGCAACAACAATTTTATTAAGACCTGAGGCGCCACGGCCTCCTTTGTTTTTTAACAAGTTCGCCCTCTTTGAAACTATAATCTTGTACTCTGCAGCCAGCTAATTACGCGCAGTTAGTTCTTCTCGCGTTGTAATTAACGCTAAGAAAAGTAAGAATTAAGGACGGTTAAAATAACCCCTTCAGATTTTTTCCCCTCCCACTTACCGATGTTTCGAAGCTGTCTCTGCAAGTGAATTCTTCCCTAAATATCCGTCAGAAAGTGGACACCGAGCAATTACGAAGGGGGATGAACGTCCCAGCGAAGAAATGAAGACGATATTTCATCGGGAAATGAAATAAGGACGGTGTCGACTCACCATGAAGGATCGCGAGCATTTGGAAACGTCGAGGGAGGTGAGACCAGCTTATTGCGGCGATTATTTCTCGCGGAAATGCGCCATTCTTCGTTCCGTGATTGGCGAAAACTACACGGGCGTATAAAAATAGAAATAAATACAAAACGAATTTACTGATGCATCAATGTGTACCGATGTATTCATTTAACGAACCGCTAAGCTGTTAACGCTGGATCTACCCAGCACTAAAAGTCACTATCCAGTACTAAAAGATAACAAGAATGTATTCATCCAATTTTTTTTTCACGGTGTTCATGCAAAAAAAATAAATTGATTAAAGAAATAATCGTAAATTACATAATTCCGGCGTTAGTGAATGGAAAAGCTAAATAAATTTGTTTAATAATTAGAGTTAGTATCACTGAATGAGAGAGACAAAAATTAGACGAATTTTTCAAAATGAATCCTATTTACCAGTTCTCTATACTTTTTTATTTCCCGAGCGGTTCAATCGTAGGTTTATGTGAACTTACCATAAAAATCATAGAAAATGAGTATTGTCGGGTGCAGATCATGGTTTTGGTTCGTATACGTAAAAATATAAGATTTTCTTCTCTTCTCTCGAGCTACAGAAATATTCATTGGCATGATACCCAGTCTTCCGTGTGTGTACCGAATGCGAAACAGAAGCGAAAAGCTATTTAACCCGTCTCGATTCGATCGGGTTGGCACTAACAATTCTTGGGACTAGACGAGGCTATAACGAAAGTAGAAAGGTATGATTAGAATTTATAATATTTCGAATATTGTATTCTTTCGTGTTCTCGATTGCTTCCGGAAGGATGAACCAGCGCGAGCATCCAAATTCTGTAATGTAAATTTAGTTTTCCTAAATTTGTGGAACCTTGATGCTCTTGAAATACACGGAATTTGCGGAGGATGTCATTCAAATTTTGACGATGACGGACAAGGAAAGAGACACGAGGAAACTGCAGGAAAAACTGAACAGTGTAGCAATTCGAATGTTGTTGTTTGTTATCTTTTACGAACACGCACTGATGGGTTCTTAAACGAGGACAATATAATATTCGATCATACCCTAAGTAATGTCGTTTATTTTTATCTATTTTTCAACGAGAAAGTTAATGTACTTACGTTTACGTTTTAATGGTCGAAGTATTGCCCATCATTTTCTGACCTTTTCCCATCTTTCAATTTTTGTATGCCATTCGCAAAAAATACATTAACTTTCTCGTTGAAAAATACATAAAAAAACGACATCGCTTATGGGGGCTGACCTAATATAACAGTAATTAGAAAACGATAAAAAGTAATGCATGAATGAAAGTAATCCAAAGGCAAGAGACTGCTCCGACGATCTTTATTCTTCACGGGTGTTTCAAAGGTCAAAGTGCGGCGATTTATCGATTTTTATTCCAACTAAAACGTAAAACACGAAATAAAAACTGATAATTCTAAATCGAGTTGGAGAACGCAATAATGAGAGGACGCGAATCGATAGACTACCGATTTTATGTACATGCGACAAAAATTAAATCTTAAACCTTATCAAAAAGTAAATCTTATTTTTTATTCTCGAACTATCAAAATTCCATCGGACCAAAAATCAATTTTGATTATTTCGATCGATCGAAGAGGACATTGCATAAAGATCCGCAGTTTGACGATTGCTGGAGGGCCGGTGGGTCTGGCGTGTCGTGTGTATTCAGTAAAAACTATGCAACTTCGATTCAGCGACAATGACAGAAATCATGTCATTATTATTCAGACAGCATTTTTTTTCGATCCGTATCCCAGATCTCACACGTAACATCGACGTCTTTGTGTTTCCTATTTTAATAACATTATACAATTATGTACGTACGAATGTATAAAATTTTGTTTTTGTTTTTTCATTCTTTTCTTTACGACTAATACGGGAATGTACGATCCGCTACTCGCCGCGAGTGTCATCATCGCGACACCGTTCTTCGTCATCATCATCTTCCGTCTCGTCCCATCTTCCTCGGTCTCTTCCTTTTCGCATTCTCCTGCTGCTCGCCTCCCTACACACGGCCGCCTTTCTTTCCGTCTTATTCTTTCTCTAAATCATCGAAATATCATTACAACGATCCCCTTGTATTATAAATACGACAGTGCAAAAGATTCGTCGAGAACGGACTCGTCGGCGTGGCGACAACGGGCGTCGAAAACAATGTTTCGACGAACGGGTTTTCCCGTTTCTGTACTTCCGCCGGCAAATACGCCCTCGACAGAGACCGGAAGTAACGTCGGCGTTACTCGCGGGAATGTTTCTCGCTATTGCGTCGAATCAACAAAAAAGAGAAAACAAATCAAACACAACAAACTTGCCCACACGATGGCTTCTCGTCGGGCCGCCGGATTTTGCTCGATTGGCTTCGACTTTCGTTCACGACGATCCTCAATCTCGATCACGGTGCGCCCTCGAAACAATCCACGACACCTTAAGTACGTTATGGCACACCGACTGCGAACTGTCGTTGTCCCCGACTTTCTTTCGAATCGGATCGTGCGATCAGATTTCGTCGGAAGCCCGACGCGTCTGTACTCTAATCGAATCGACAATTAAAACCACGAAGCAAATAGTTTCATCCCCTTATTTTTCCGCTTTCGACCTCGAAGCCCGGAAGTCCTCCCGCGATTTCTTTAGCTATTCGTATAGAAGCTATCAATACACTGAAAATCAGTACAAGCTCGAAAAAAGAAAATCCGATCTTACAACGTTTCGAAACTCTTTTGCGCCGGGAACAGTTTCCAATTGTTCACAAATCTTAGTCACAGTGAAATCGGACCACATTCCGCGTTAATAGACGAAGAGATCTGACACGATTAGCCCGAGGACGATCCGTGCTGGGTCATTTTTATAGTATTGCGATCGTTTAAGTTCTGAAATTTCTTCCGAGTTTTAGCTCCCTAACAAGAACGACGAGTATTATATGTTGCAAACTGTTTTTCGAGAGAGAAAACTAGACATACATTATCACATCAGCTGCCCATCCCAGCATCTGACTTTAGACTGGGAACATAGAAATAAAACGGACAGCTTTTATGATTATGAACGTCTTCAAGTACTAGACTGCAAATCTAAAATTGTTATGATATCTTCTTAATATCACTTCTTAACATCATTTTAAAATTCTTGCGATGCTTTTCCTATTCTGTATCTCATATTTTTGCCATAATTTTCTGTCTATTAAACAGGTACAAAAATCCATCGACGGATTATATAGATGACAATCTAGAACTTTGGTAGATTAATATCTAATTCGAAAGTACACGTTACAATTAGTAAAAATTACAAATGACCCAGTCATCCGATCGTCCAAAGGTTAAAACTGAATTAATAGTATGCTGTGCTTGAGAAACAATGGCCTCCTTCGACAATGTTCACTTCTGTCGCGTCATAGTGTCGCGGACATAATCGTTTTGTATCTTTTCGATTTACTATGTTACATATGTCATTAAAGCAAATAATTACATCACGGTCCTGACAGCTCCAGTCGTTCGATCAAACGTGGATAAATATTGTTCTATCGTGTGTCATCATCTAGAATATCTAGAATCCAAAAATCAGATTCGACGAGTCCTCGCGTCCTCTGGTTATCCAAAAATTCGAGCCGTCAGAACCACTCGCCTCAGAAACGCATAAAAATTACATGGTTACAATTTACAGATTTAAATTACGGCTCTTTATCGGACACATTGCAATTAAGAGTAACGCAGCAGGTACGAGAGAAACATGGCGGAAACGTTTGACGATCGTCCTATATGTCCAGGCAACTGTAAAAGTTTTACAATCGATCGATAAATAAAATGTAATTGCGCGGCTGTCTAAACGCCGCTGGAATAAATACTGACGCAACGAGATACAAAGAATGCGTTGACTCTAATCAAAAATGAAAACAAGCTTGGATCTTCGTCTATTAGTCGCGTCTTTCGCCAAGAAACATGTTTGCGGGGTGGGCCACCCAACGCGATCCCTCAAAATTGCTCGATGGTTGCCGACTGTATGAATATACATTTCAAACAATGATTAGATATTTTTTAGAACTGTTTTGTGTATATATATTCAGGCCGTTTTCTACTGGAGCCCATCATTTTCAAAATGATCAGAAACTATATGGTACACACATTTTTATGTATAGATTTATAAAAAAATATTGAGCATTCAATTAAAAAAACTGAAAGTGATCTCCGTGTATAGAGAATTAATTACTATATCCTGCGACCCTCTCGATAAGCAATTATTGTTGCATATATTTTTCCATACAGTCACCAATTTACGTACAATTTTAGTTTGTCACGTTAGGATTGGTTTTTCCCGTATATCCCGTCGTAGAACAAAGAAAAGAAACAGTTCCTTCAAATTGTCACGACGATCATTGAATAATCTCGAAATTATCGTTAATCGATCTTCGTTATAAACATCTCGTAGCTTATAATCTTATAATCTTATGTACATGTTCGCATTATGAAACCTGAAAAAATGTCTAAGTATTGTTCTTAGTGTTTAACGGGGCCCGTAACTCGTTAATAAGCCAGGCAACACCCCTTATGAGTTTATCTTAAGAATTAGAACCGTATCGATATCCTTACAATCCCCTCTTCACAATATACGCTCCCCAAAAAACACCGTAGCACGTATTTAAAAAAAAAAGATTTCGATTACATGTATAACGCTTTCCTCGTTCACTTCCCCTCTTCCCCACTATCGTTCCTCGCTTTTTTCATCTTTTTTTCTCCTTTTTTTCATCGTTTAGACGGAATGGATATTTTATGGATTATGTATCACCGACGAGCTTATACAGCCGTGTCAAAACAAACTGAGTATTTGTGAATACTGGTTCGAGAGAGAGATTCGCATCGACGAGATTTTGTCAACAAAATTTTGCCAACAATCACTTTTTAACACACCACCCACCGGCGATTGTCCTGTGATTGACGAAAATCTATAATTCTCCACTAACGATTTTTTAAACCGACCATTATTTTATACTTTTGAATCCTTGAATTCGATTATTTAAATAGATTTCCATTCCCCGATTCGATAAAAATGAATATCAAATTTATTGAGTTGCTGCATATTTTTCTAAAATCCGTCCATTCTAAAACTCCATAAAAGGCTCCATAAATCTATGACTAATAAAGATTTTTTAATAGATTTTTTTGTAGAAAAAAGATAAAAAGAGATTTTGAGATCCGATCGATTAGAATCCGATTACTAAGCTTCCGGTAGGCGAAGTGTTAAAATGGCTAAAAAATGTTTTGAACAGAATGAAAAGTACTTTCGAAATTACGAATCAACGGCATTGATCTGAAAAGTGAAATTCGTAGAAACATTTCGAACATTGTTTTGATATCGTTGCTATATAAAATGCGCTTCTTTTGTGTTTTCTTTTAGAATACGAGTATTCTCTTACAGGATTGTGCCATGTCTCTTTCTCTCTCCCTATCTTTCGTCTCTCTTATCTCGCTCCCTCTCTCACTCTCTCTATCTCTCTCTCTCGCGCACGCACACACACAGGTAGTATATAGGCACGCATACGGGCAGATCGGTTTCTTTCTTATCTATTAGATAAAATTGTAAGAACGGAAAACAAAACGAGACAAAGATTGTTGATAAAAAAAGCAACATCGAGCCCACTACGATTATTCGCTATTATCAAATATCGAGTTGTTCTTACCTGTCTAAATATGTGTTAATAAATACATCGCTCTGAATACATCCAACATGATACATGCATACTTGTTTATGACACATGGATTGACTTCATATTATTCGCGTTATTATCGGGCCTGCAAACGGCCGTAATTTTAGGACCATCGTAATCTATCATCCCGCCAGTCACACTTCGCAATGGAACGAGTATGTCAAAACTTAAATTAATTTGTTCGGTCTTCGCATCATTCTTTTTTGTTTCTCCTCCTTCCCCCCTTTGCGTCGCGAGAATTATATCCTATTAGAGTCGTAGCCGAAACGCACTACGATAGAATAAGTATAAACTATAGCAAGACCAATCGTTATTTCATGATCGTAAAAGATTGTAACCGTTTAGTTGGATTAATTCGAAAGCAACGCAACGGACGACTGCTTCCTGTTTCTCGTACGAGACTCTGCGGCCGTACGACTCGGATCTCGTGTTGTCTTTCACTACACCATGACGATAGCTTCTTCGCCGCAGAAGAGGAAAGGATACTGATCGATCATCGTTTGAACCACGTCCTCCAAGTACGGCCTCATCGCCTCGAATCTGCCGAGATCGTTAAACTCTATAGGTAATAACGTAGGCCACCAGCAGATTGCTAAATTTTTACTGTCCATACTATTTAACTTGCAGTTCTCGGCCACCCTGGGAAACCACGAAAAAATCATTGTATTTTAATTACATTTAATTTAACACTAGGTTTACGGAACGCGTCGTGATATATTTAATATATTATTATTGAGATTTCAAAGTAAGACTTCTTTGGGTATATAATTATTTACCGCTCCGTGAACCTAGTCTTAAGGAGTATAAACACTGCGCTTATCCTCCAGATAAACAGATAAGCAGAACTTACTTTACAAAATGGTGAAAGACGAACTTCAGTACATCAAAGTTTATCGGGTTCAGCTTGTTGAGCATCAAACGCAGCGCCAATAATCTGCAGCTTCGATCTATAACAGGTTCACAAAATCTTCTCATCGAATCCTGCTTAATTATCCCTAATTTAAAAACCATCACTTACCTTCCATGTTCATACATGTAGCGGACATTGGTTTGCTGATTCCGCGAGCACCTAGCACCGACAACCAGATTAGGTATATATTTCTAAATGAGAAGTGCTATAAAATAAATAACAAATTACCCGATATATCCTCGAGCTCGCTCATTCTGTCTTTATCGATCAATGGAGGCAGCCTTTTAGAGAAGAAGTCCTTCAAAGCTGTTGCAACCGCATTTACTGGTATGTCCAGTGAATGTATATCCACGTTTTCATCTATCACGATCAAATAAAAGATATTTAGCAAAATGAATTAATGTGCTATCTTAACCCTTTGCACTCGGAACTATTTTAACTCAAAGACTAAACATTTCTTCCGACCTAAAATATTTTATATAATTTTTTTCAGCGCTAAGGGTTAACTGATCTTTAAGAATCAACCCTTTGCGGACGAGTGTCAGCAAATAGCCGCCCAAGTTCACAGTTGCGCACACGAATTATAAAGCGGCTCGTATACATCTATCTTTCTGAACGATAAGATACGCATGGGCATAGTAGATTAACAGGTCGTAGGCAAAGTCGGCAAAGTAAGTAGGTCAACAGATAATAAATCTAGGATCCCTTACTTTGCCGAAATATATTATAATAAATATGGGCGAGGTCGACAAAGCAGACCAATATACGGTCTACATGTTTTATGCAAAAGCCCCAAAAATGGTGGCTAAAATTATTTTTTTGGGGCTTGGAAATATCAACAATAAATTCTTACTTATTATATAACGCAAACCAGAAGATACAAAATAAAAACAAAATAATGCATTTGAAATTCGTACATCGCTTGGTGGATCAATTAGTTGGAGATTTTCGTAACGCTGATCCCAAGAATACTACGTCAACTTCTGCAACAGCAAAAAGGCTGAACGGCCTTTTACATAAATTGTGTGGTATGTTCCAATCGAAAAATCAACGGTGGAAGAAGAGAATCGAGATATTATTGTGCTACTTGTTCGGCTAGACCGGCCTTGCATATAGGCGATTGCTTCGGAAGATACCATACCATGCAAGAATATAAAACCACTAATACTTAAATATTGCAAAATTAAATATGTTTTTGGATTTTGAAAAAAAAAGTTTGTTGGATTTAAATAAAGTTTTAGTTTTTATAACGCAAACGTTCAATGTGTATATTTTCTCAATTGCGCGCACCAATACCTCTCGTCCACCGCTCGCTCGTCGGACGACTCCGTCCGCAAAGGGTTAATTATGCAGCAACTTGCCTTCCTCAAACTTCTGGAACAAGAGTTCAACGTGAGCTCTGTTTCCAGGAACCCTGTAAATCCCTTCGGAATCCAAACCCTCATCTTCAATGAATTGCACGCATTTCTCAAGGAACAAAGGAATTCGATTCGTTTCGCTCTGGGCGAAGTCCTCGATTAATGGCTGCTGTTGCGCCTGGCTTCCACTTAATGAGCCACCAGCTTTAGTCTGCTTTATCTTCTCCTGTTTCTTCTTTTCCCGTTCCTTCTCCTTCTCCGCATGTTTCTTCAGTTTCTCTTCCTTCTGACGACGTTTCTCCAATTTCTCGTCCTCCTTTGCCTTCTGCTTGTCCTTCTTTCTGTTCAACTTGTCGCCATCTTTGATCTTATTCGAAATACCAAACTAAAAAACGTGATGTTAATACATTTCCTAGGAGATCGTCATTAGATTGTGGATGCTAGTGCATTTATGAGATGTCCAGATAATTAAAATACACGGAAACGTGAATCTTATACGTTAATTGATAAATATGAAAATTTCCGTGAGACTCCATAGTCTGATCATTGTAGCATAAATATTCATAGTACTTACGCTGGGCGAATTAGTTTCTCGAGGGGATGGCACGTCCAAGCTCGACTCGTCATCTTGTATGCTTCCAAAAGTATTGTCACTTCTTTGCTTTGCTAGAATAACCATCATACAAATACAAGATAAGTATCAATTCAGAACAGAGAATGAATAAATGTAATAAGTATATTCCGAAAACCCGAATTAATTTTTCCTTTCTCTTGCAATATGCAGAGCATTAACACTAGGTTTATGGGCACTAAAAGCGACTATATGACATTGCTTTATAAAAATAATGAGAATGTATCTATCCAAATGTTTAGCCATTTTTTAATAATATATACCCAAACAAATAAATTTGTTGAATAATTCCTCATGGATACACTTTTATAATTTCAGTAATCGTAAATCAAAAATATTAAAACACATCATTTCACTGCATCCGTAAACCTAATGTGAGAAGTAATTGTATAAATTTCAAAAATAATTGTACTAGCGATTGAAGGACTTACAGGAAATACTAAACACGTCCTGGGCCATGTGTTTTACGTTGAATGGATGCTGTGACGTTGTGGGCTGATGCTGCGACAACGAATTCATAGATCTCTTTCGCAGATTAGCTGGCATGTGTTTGTATTGTTTCGACCTCGATCTTGAAGTCGGTTCTGGATCGCTGGACTCCGACGAGTCTGGCGTCTCGCTAGATACTGCACCAAGAAAATTGCACGCACCATTACGATCTATTCTATGCATAGTCATATACTGCAGTAATTTTGTTACTAATAAGTACCTCTCTCTGTAGAATCCACTCGCCAATTCTTATCTTCCTTAACATTATAATTCAGGCTAACAATACCATCTCTGCTAACTTTGCTATTCGATAAAAACGGAACTTTCGGTGCTGCAACGGGTATGGCGATGCGTTTTCTGCGTATTCTCTTATTCGGCGCCGGCTTCTTATTCTCTAGGGAACTCCGTTCCGAATCAGAATCGTGGTACGCTACAACATCAAATTCTCTATTAATTTATTCCTATACTAATAAAATAGTTACTTCAACCCTTAAGTGAAATGTACATCTTCAATCACTTCGTTCTCTTGGGCGTGTTATGTCGCGACGTCGATACTGTTCGTATAAGGTCACAGAGGAGTTATGACGCTACGCCGATACTATTTGTACAGGTCCCAGACGAGTTATCTCGCAACGCAATGCTGCTTGCGCGATGCCACGAACGTGTTATCCGCGACGCAATATCGTTCGTGCAATGCTACAGACGACATATCTCGCGTGCTTCATTATTACATGAGCTTTTTCGAAAAAATGTTAATTCCGGGAACGGTACAGGAAAAGAATAACATTGCTTTCAGGGTAATATTTTTTCGAAAAAGTTCATGTAATAATGAAGCACGCGAGATATGTCATCTGTAGCATCGCACGAACGGTATTGCGTCGCGGGATAACTCGTCTCTGACCTTATACGAACAGTATCGACGTCGCGACATAAATTGCAGAGTCTATGTGTGCAAAATACAAAAGGTTCGATAGTTTTTCTGAAGAAAATAGCTAAAAATTCGCGCAGAAACGGTCTCGAAAATAAGAATTGCAGAGTCCATATAAATTAAAGTAATTGAAGATCCTCTTAAGGGTGAAATATTCATCATACGAATTTGCACTTACAAAATTGACCCTTTTCGCGTCTGTTGCGCAACCTAGGCGCAATCGAGTCTTGTACCAGAGCGTACATATAATCGCCATCGTAAGACGGATATAGGCTTGGTACGACGTCCTTCACTTGAGCATAGTCGGAACCTAGGTCTACCAACTCAGGCGTAGCAAGAGGAGCGTGTCCCATTGTCATTTTAGGGGCGTGCTCGTCTTTTTCTCCTATCGTCATTCTAGCTATTGTGTCGGTCACGTGCGAGAAGTCTTTTAGATTGATTTTTCCAGGCTGTTTCAGCGTCTGACTGTTACCCTTTGGCCGCGGTTTCGCTTGTGAAATATGCCGTCTGCCAGTGGTGAAAGCTCTGTGAGGATAGTTATTAGTCACTCCATCCTGATGGATAAATGTGTGCTTCACCCAACCTGTCCAACAAACAACAAAACAAAAACAAAATTATATCGAAAAATCATCAGGTGCAAGTCCACGCGTTTGTCAATGTAAAACTAACCGGACAATTTGTTGGCGATGTCACTGGACTTCAACAGTTCTCTGTCTCTCTCTTCTCTGCAGAAGTCTACTTGGATGTAGATATCACTGTCGTCGCTAGACGTGGCTCTGTTGTCTGCGAACTGCTCACCGTCAGGCGTTAGCTGCTCGTATGACTCAGAGCCGCTTCTAAAAGTTACAGACATACTGCTTCACATTAGACTTTTGAATCACAATAGAAAATGTTGTGTTAATTATCAGGAGATAGTGCTCCGAAGATTGCTATCAGACTACCTACCCGTCATCCGGTGTCTGGAGATGATAGCTCTCGTGTCGCGGCGGAGGCATGGGATGCAGAGCGGAGTACTCTAATGTTCCTTCGCCGCTGTCGTTCAAATTACCCGGCTCTTCCATGTTGAACGCTTGCTCGATCTCGGGCTTCTTCTCCCACACTTCTTTGAAGAATGGTGTGTAAAAGGCCGCTGAAATAAACAATGATTCACGTAAAACGTGCGCTCACATTATTTAGCTTTAAGGAGCTATTAATTGGATGCACCGCCATGTAAATTTAAAAGTTTTATAAAATTAAAATTTTTTTTCAATAATTGTTAAAAAAGATAAAAATATCTTTTTAAAGGACGTTTAGCAACACCTCGACTTTACTTTCATTTCTTTCTTCATTTTTTTTCATTACAAAACGGCGACGATATTGTCTATCATTATTTTTGGAGAGTCTTTCTTAGATGGCAGCATTAGCCAGCATTAAAAGTTATTGGAACATAGAAGGTAAAAATTTTTATCTGAACTTAATCAAGAATAAATACTTTTAAATTTGAAACTTGATTATTCTTAAGGGAAATGATGGCATTCTTTAAGCAGCCGCCATTTTTGTACCTTCGTGAATTATTAAAAAATCATACGCTACATTGAAAAGTGTATATTCTTGATTAAGTTCACAGAAAAATTATTTACCTTCTCTGTTCCAGTAACTTTTGATGCTGACAGTGAGTACTATCTAAGGAAGACCAACCAAACTCAAATATGATGATAGACAATATTGTATAACGTCGCAATTTTGTAATTTTAAATAAAAAAAAATATATGACAATAAAGTTAAGGTGTTCCTGAATATTCCCCCAAAAATTTATCATTTTATCAATATTATAACAGGCGGTAGGTAAAGTAATATAAGAATTTTAAAGGTATAACAGAGTACTTTTTTGCTGGCAACTGGATGCCGAGGTCATAAAGTGCGCTTGCAACCTATCTGCGGTCGCATTTCCTTCCGTGATAAGCAAGTGACTCAAGTCGTTACTGAAAAAAGCATTGGCTCCTCCAGTGTCGGTCACAGCCATGATTTGTATCGGCAGGTTTGGTATATTCATAGAAAATGCACTGTAAGAAAATATTAAAAATTACAGAACCAATTAAATATCAAAGAATAAACATTAATCTTGTATGCGCATACTTGAGAGTCGCGAGCGACGCTTTCCTTTTCGTCGAATAAACCAATATAAAACCGTGGACCAATTCATCTCTAAATGCATTCGCCCCATGGAAACTGGAGATTATAACTTCGACCCTTCGCTTCGACTCTCCCAAAAATGTCTCTAAAACGATCGAGCGATCACCGCTCAAGAAACAACATTGATGATTAAGTAGCGGGCCGAGCACGTTCTCCACGGAATAAGGATCTCCACAAAAAGTGCACATTATTATCCTGGAAAATTGCAATTAATATCCGCAGTTCGATGGCTTGCTGAAAAGAGAGAGTTCTGTTACCTAATATCGGGTTCTAGGCATTCAATGACGCTTTGATAAATATTTAAAAATCCAGCTCTGTGATTTATGGATTGTATGAGTTGCTGCAGCGCGTCTTTCACCAACGCAGTAGGAAATCTTTTGTCCTGCTCCAAATCTTCAATGCAGACGTCGATGAATGGGCACTGTAGACTGTTGCAAAAGGAGGCTTGATTAATTAAACGATTCGTTAACCCTTTAAGTGTTTTCGACATAAACATCGCAAGAGTTAAACTGATAAAGAACGCTCGGAGTTATAAATAGTACCTGTCAGCGAGATTCTGACCCTCCTGTCTGAGTCTTATCGCTTCCATTTCGTCTATAGAGGATTCTGGCACGAACATAATGACAATTGGCAATCCCTGAAATGGCAATCTGTCTTCCTGCTCCAGATTCGACAGTAACGTCTTCTCTAGAGAGGAGCGGATGTACTCGAACGAGTCTTCGTTCGAATAAATGCAGAACGATCCTGTGAATGAAAATAATTGTTTCAGGACTATTCAAATAATTGTTTAACCACGAGTCGTACGAAAATTATCTGTACCATGGGGCATAAAATCAGACGTGGTAAACGAGTTGTGCGGCAGCCCAACGTCACCGTCGATTATCCGGTATCCGAGCGTATACAACTGACAATCAATTTCCACCTCGTCATCCTCTGTCTGGGCTCTTATCTCGCGAGCGAATTCCTCGCCGAGTCCGTTGCTCCCAAGTATAACTAAATTCAATTGATTGTTGTCGGATGTTAATTGCCACTGGCTGCTGTGATTCCAAGACGAAGGCCTGCGAAAGCTCTCCCGTTCAATGAAACTGAACACAAACGAGATTCTAGTGGGATTATGTCTTATAGTCACCTGTGGGCTTTCGTTCCGAGTATTCTTTCTATAAGAGCATCCATGCAATTCGGATAAGCAGGACAATGCTCTCTTATGGGGCAATGTACAAAACCCAAGTGTTGGAAAAGCATCAATTTTCTATCTTGATCCAATCTATCTAAAGCTTTATACCTGTGCGGCAAAAGGTATTATCATGTAGAACTTGTAAGCAAAGTAAAAATATTAAAGGTGTGCCAGAACCCGAAAATGTCGGGTCAGGACAGGTCGAGAATTTTATTTGGGATCGAAACGGGTTTTCGACCCGTCTCAGGTTCTGGCACACCTTTAAAAGATATAAGAGACTAAATTATGTACCTAAAATCATCCACCAATGCATCCGTTATCTCTTTAATGTCATCTTGCGTTATTGTTCCGGATGGAGCTATACTCTTAAAATGGTAGAACAGGTCTGCGTGTTCCAGTAATAATTCCTGGAATAGAAAATGAAGTAGTAACACCGGACAGAGATCTTTATGAGGAATTATGAAGGATGTAGAATTCTTTACTTGAAAATTATGCTTCGCTTTCTCGACAATTTCTTTTTGATGCTGATCGTATATCTCTTGGCAATCATGGTTAGAAAGAGCTTCAAAGCATTCCCTACCCATGAAAAGTACTCTGACCTCGGACAGATGTTTTCCTGGCGTAACATATCCAGTTTCCTCTAACAGTTGTTTAAACTGCTTTTTCCATCTGATAAACAATATACATTATATGTCTGCAACCAGTTACTGACCATGTTAGTTCGATAAAGTGGATATACGAGAAATACAGAGTACTACGAATTGTTAGTGTAGCTACTAATTTATTATTCTAAATAGGAAATGAATATTTCCTTGGATATATTACAAAGCCGTGAAAAAGCAGAATTTACCTTTTCGGAAGTCTGCACAAAGAAACGCCACCCAGAAAAAGCAAAGCATTAGTGTATTGCGTATCAGCATTATTTTCTAGAATACCGACCGATGATGCGACTCAATGATTACATTGAAGTATATGCAACAATGAACCAATTGTTTCTGCTACTTATAAATAGCAAGAACTAGGCACATAATCGTGAAGTTTAATAAAAACTATCTAAGAAAACCTCCGACAACTAAATCGCGATACTTACTCCAATCGTCGTTGTTCTTGCTGCAGAACATTTATATGATTCTTAAAGACTGTTTCTGCTTCGGGAGTTTCTAAAACATCGTACGGAATCTTGGTTCCATTATTCTCACCAAAATCACAATCGATCCATGGGATATCTTCGGGACATTCGTAAAAATATTGATGAAAATCGGGGTGTTCTTTTATGTATTGTTGAACTGCAGACCATTCTCTGTAAAATTTATAAATTGATAGCTGAAACGCGTTAATATCGATCGCATAGTTATTACACGAACATACTCGTTGATCAGGTTTGTTACATCAGGACATATTTCGTGCAGAGTGTCGGGCAGCATGTCCAGGTATCCCTGAATTTTCTTTGCCACTTGCTCGTCCTTTAATTTCTTAATGTGTCTCCTGAATAATCGTTGGGTCGCGTCAATACCAAACAATTCCACGAATGCGGTGAATTCTTTGTGTTGCGCTAATTTCTTGGACGCTTGAGACCACAGTGCTCTATAATCGGTGACATGTATTCGAATCAATCTCTGCAATGACTCCGTGGAAGCGTCGAGAAGTTCCTTTCTGGCTCGAGCCGCTTCAGCGAAAGGCGTCACCTTGCTGCGCGTTTTGGTCTTATCAATCAATTGCGCCAAAATGATAAAAGCCAAATCGATATTGATGTTTTCGTGCGCAGAGGTTTCGACTATTAAAATGGAGCCCTTGTACTCTTTGCGCATCACCAGCTTCTCTGCTTCTTTCACATACTGTTCGTTAGCGTCGTCGTTCTTGGTCGTCACCAAGACGATGGGCTTCTTCGTTTTCATCAAACTGTTCAGTATGTTCGCCACGATCTCGACCTGCTTCTCCACAGCTCTATTCGGCACAACGCTTACATCGAATACACACAGGAAACCTTCAATATTCAGTTTACCATCCGGTAAAACCTTTTGCTCGTACTCTTTCTCTATACCTAATTGATTTTTGCAAATATACATAAGCTTCTCTGCGCTGGTAAGTTTGGTGGCCGCGCATCTCTTCGCGTAGGGCTCCATTTTGCCGCCCTTGAAGGGCTGAAACGATGCATCGTCTATAAACTCTGTATGCTCTATTACTTGGAATTGATATTCGGATCCGTCCTCTGATGTTTTAGTCACCTCGCCCCAGTATAAGAAATGGTCGTTGTTCACCACGCGACCACTAAAATCCGACTATAAAGAGAAACCGCAATTGTTAATAATCATTGACTCCATCCACACTCCAAAATTCCTAGAGGAAAAAGATAACTTGTATTGTTCGCATTCCCATATTGTCAATTACCTGTGATAACACTGATATATGGTCCACATTATAATCATCGTTCAACGAACGCATGAAACGATTACAGAGACACGATTTACCAACACCGATTTGTCCCTTGTCCTTCTCGGTACCGGAAAGACCGACAATTGCGACGTTGATAGTCTTGATGTTATCGCTCTTCCTCGCCATTTTGTTGATTTAAAGCTTAACACGAATAGATCACTTACAAGATTAATAAATGTGAAAATAAAAATCTTTCTCCCTTCGAGCTTCCTCAGGACATTTTTAAGTACCGCTATTAATAGTTTCTCTTGCGTCGTGTATCTCTGTAACTATTAAAAATCTCTCTCCGTTCCTTTGGTCATTATGTCAAATCTAAAAGTTCGTATGAAAACCAGCATTATCTCCCTTTGGTAACATTTTCGATAATACGCTCGCTCATGCTATGTTCCTCCCTCTTTCACAGCATTCGAGTATCATGCTTCAAATCGGCGTATTATACTCCAATTTGTGTATAAATAATTACAATGCAATGTTACTCGTTGGAATCTCATTTGAGCTTCTTCTGTCTAGAATTATTGTGGCTGTGGTAGTAACAGTTATACACTATTAAAAGTTTATAACAGAAATCTTGGATCTAGAAACTTTGTATCTCGTAAGCATAGCATATAGTTTAGCACAGCTGTGAGCAATGGTTCTTTGGAATGGCACTGCGTATCTAAAAAGAAAGAAAGAAAATAATTCGTTGGTTAATCGACACATTAATGATCGACAAAATCAAAGCGCAATCCATTTGATAAAGCAAAAACTGAAAAGATTTATTTCAATAAGAAATTTTGGTGCACTCGATCTATGGGAGTGAAAATAAATCTCCCAGCCTAGATAAATAAATCTGTCACCCAATATGAAACAAGAACTTCATTAAACCATACAAAAAATAAATACACTATAGAGTTCCGAGCATCGTTTGCTCCGAACGGTTAAAATCTCGTTCCGCAAGGTTATGGATTCGATGTAAGGTGGAAAAGATTTCTCCGAAGAACACCTTGAATAAATATTCACACGAATGAATCACATCTTGCAATGAACAAAAATCGACGCGAGAATACCGTATAAATATTGCAGAGATTCTACTCCGGATCGTGCGAGAAAAGAAAATATATAATACGTAAGTACTTTTACACAGAGAACGGTTCTATGACGACGTATAGATTCGACGAATCTTCTCAGGATCTCATTCGACGCAGAGATAATCGAGAATAATGATGTGGTAACGAACGAAGCGAGTACCTAATTCACGAATCCGTGCGGCAGAAACAGAAATTGTTCGATGTAGAAATGACAGCTACGAATAGATCAATATGCATTGTACACAACCGCGGTCAATTTTGACACGGACGATAGTGTCCCGGGGATCGAGAGGAATGCCCGAGCGGAACACACACCGCATTCGTAGCAATAATTTCTCGGGAATCCGTTCGATCGGTACGAATCGACAAAACGGATCACGAAATTTGTTCGGATAGAGACATCGAAAGGCTGTGCTATCTGTACATAAACTTTCGTTCGACGAGCGAACTTTAGTACACCGACCGGCCGTCCCGTGTTCAATTTTTTCCTTTGGAGACTCGATCGATCCTTCGCCGTTTACACGGCCACGCGTTCTTTCACACGATCCTCTCTTCTCGCGCGAGCGATGCACCGTAACAACGTCCAGAACTCGCCCCGACGAACCTTTAATTCCAGATGTGTGTAAATAACTTCACGTCAAACATCGAGTATCGCCCCATAAAGGAGCCATCTTGGTGGGTGGGCACAAGGCGATTAATATTTTCAGGGTACAGTATCCTCGCGATAGGAGCTCACTTTGTCCTATGCGTTAGAAACTCACCGCTCTCCCCTCCATAATTTCAACCGTCTTTTGTTGTGCTAATGGTGAGAGTGAGAGCGAAGGTCCCGTTCACACGACGCGGATTCTTCCACCTTGCGCCATCTTCCGGAAAATTTTTTATATGGGGTTTCAGGTATCACGATCTGAAATACCAACAGCTCGATTTTTTACGCCCTCTACGCTGACAAACCATAAATGTTGGAACTAGATCCACGAGAATCTTAGACAATATCAGACAATATACATATACGATCTAAGACATCTGTCTACATATAATATAGGGAGTGAGCCAAGGGTTCTACAATGCTGTCTTTGTTTACTTTGACCCGCCTTCAGCAACTCTTTTCAATTATTAACATGCCTTACCTGTGATTGGACCCGTTGTGGTACAATCATCTCGCTCCATCTATTTAAAGTAAGAAGAACTTTTACAATCTGTTTCACGGAATTGTCAAGCGGTGACGAGTCGTGTCATGATCTAATAACGTTCTGCCTCGTGTAACATTTCCTCAGATTACACCGTGCTCGAAAATCACGCTCCTACTAGCTCCTGGCTCCTAGGGAGATCTAGTTACCGTGTTCATATCGCGAAACTGCTGTATATAGATAGTGCGCGTCGAACGGAGATGGCTCTTTGGCGCACAGATTTTTTGCGCACAATGATTCTTTTGCACACAGCATTATTGCGCACACGGTTCTTTTGCACACGGCAATATTGTACACACGTAGAATTCAACAAATGACGGATTGCGCACAGAAAGAATTCAAAGCTGATGTTTACCATCGTGAGTTGTGCTGTGTGATTTATGGTTATACTTTCTGGTTATATTTTCTATTAATAAGTTATATAGGTTAGGTTAGGATGAATCCTCCGGACCCTTTGCGCCTTTGCGGTCACTGTGTTTGCGGTCGATGTTGCCACAGTGGCGGCATTCGCAAGTCGTCGTAGAAGTCGGTGTCGCCAGTTTGGCGGCATGAATTGTTTTGCAAAATATCACGCTTTGGAAAATTATTATTAATTATATAATAATTAGATTTAACTATATATGTAAGGAAAAAATAATGCTGCCAACAGCAAAAGAACATATTTTAATAAACTTGTATTGTTTTCTGGCCATTAAATATATCGTGTTGTTATTGATCCTACACATCGAAACTTTATACATTCCTTATAAAAGCCCTGATAATTTTTCAAAACACAACCGTGCAATATATATCTCAGCACTGTCCCTCTCATTGGCTCTCACCCATAAATCTACTTTACGCTCAGTCCTTTATATAGGTCCGTGGCTTCATCCCCTCGGAAACATGCATAGTCCTTTAGGTCTGTGCGCGTATTTCGGCTGTGTTTCCACGTTACAGTCACAATTCTGGAAAAGTAAACCATTGGATGATAGGTCTGTCCTTATACTTCGTCTGTGGCCAAAATCATCAGTCTAACTATGCCTTTGTCTTACATGCTGATCTTATTATGATGATGAAATGTTTAATAATAGATCGGCGAAAGTATTCTTCCGAGCCATAGATATTGATTGTTAAATGGCAATGGACCAATCTGGGACATTCGAACAAAATGTCAAGCTTGTAAATATTATGCATAGTGTTGTAAGAAAATTATGTAATTAATATTCTTCATAAGAAATGAAATGAACATTTTTGGAACACGCTATACAACTTAAAAATGACACATCTGCTAATTGTCAATATCATATGCTATAAATTAGATCACGATAGATCGTATTATCAGTTCTAAAATTAATTTGACACTAGGTACATCTATAGATGTATGTATATATATACATAAATTGGGTCTGATGACAGACGAGGACTTCGTCAGTAGTCTAATTATTTACTTTGTTACTGAGTATCAGTGGATATGAATGATGTTATTCTGATAAGGAACGTACACGACCATATTTAGATAGTCGATAATGATAAGAACGACAGCATCAGTTCATCGGTAATGTACACTGTAAATTAGAATGATCAATGAAACTTTTATCTTCATCTTAAAGAGCCCGCTCTGAAAGCTTTTTCCAACACGGTATTTTAAAGCGCCTTTATCTTGGTAGGGTAGTCTCTCGGATTCATATTTATACAAGGTTTTCGTATTTATGTTATATTTTCGACTATTTCTATCTCTAAATAATCAGAACATGTACGTGATCGAAAGCTAATTTCTATGTTGCAACAAGTAATACATTATTACCTTTGTCAATTATTATTTGCATAAGTGAGTCAATTATTTGTAGTCATTGTCGATGTAAAATTAGACGTCTGATTTTGTTCCACGCTTAGATCATATGGTCTAAGGTTCCACGTGACTATGGTCCTGGAAATGCATAACACAAAAGATTCTCATAGAGGTAAAACTTGTCCGTGTTCTGCAATTTTGAACCTATATACATGCAGACAGTGATGACTAGATTGCGGACCTTTATGCAAAATAAAATTTTTATACATCAATTGCAATCTGCAGGAGCTAAGTAAATATTTATTTTGTTCATTAATAATTTTGATTTGGTCTCAAAATAGTATTTCGACACTTTAATGTTTTTATTGTTTCGAATTACACTTACTCATTTTTGTCATAAATGTACAAAATCCGCAGTCTAGTGATGACACTTCTGTTAGTTAATATCTCTGTCCTTTACATTAAATTTTCTGGATAAAAGAAAATAAAAAACGTGGCAGAAAATTGGAAACATTGGGAAGCGCGGCAATACTTGATTCGTAATATCATAGACTACGGTGTTTAACAAATATAAAAAATTTCATGAATTGAATATTACTCAAAAAGCTATTTAAATCATATTACTAAATATTTAACTGTAATATTATAAAAATTAAAAAATTTCAATTTCACAGGTGATCTTTAACTCAAACATGTACATCATTTTGAAGCTGCGTTTGTGCGTATAAATTTGTGCGCGCCTGCGCGCATGAATACAAAATTTTGAAGCTTCTTTCACGATAGATCTATTTGCAGACGCATGCGCACAAAAATTGGTCACCGAAATATGTTGGAGTTTCACGTCTATAAACATGCTCCGCGCTGAAAGTGTATAAAAACACCACCTGTGTTCGAGGTGGCCGAACTATTCTGACATGGAATCGAAAATGGCTGACAGCGGGGATGTTGTGAACAGTTCGTCGACAGGCAAAGCGGTCAGAAATACTGTCACCGATGGACCTGTCACCGACCCAGCATCAAATACGAAGGTAAATTAGAGAACGCTATCATCCGGCATTCAAACGAGTCGATTTTTTCTTAACTCGGACTGTCGACGCGCGCGAAAACTTGACAGCGTACTGCCACGAGTATCGTAGTTACCGCCAATTGCGATTCTCGGGCCAATTAAATCGCCAACAAGCTCTACAGAATCTCAAATTTCAGTCGACCGTTTTCGTTCGTCGAACGAGCGAATTACACGAAGAGAAAGATTCGTGCGCCTCTTCCTCCTTGAAGTTTGTTCCGTTCAAAACACTTCGTACACCATCTTTCATTTACCTTTGTCTATCTTCTTTCATACCTCTGTTTTTTGTTTTTCTTGTTTCGTTTTGACCCAACCCTTTTTTGGGTCTTGTGACCACATGTTTCTGTTATGTAACGGTACACATGGTAGTAATTGATGTACAGTCTGATGTGTACCTTCCATTTATTGCCAAACAAGTAACTTCCTTCTCTTGTTATGAGGAGAGTAAAAACACATTATGAAGCAAATCTGTTTGTTGTGTTTGGAAATTGTTTGTTATAAACAGACTGCAGATTATTGTATACATGTATGCAAATAATGCCAGTGTGAAAAACACACTGAAATAACAAATTTAACAGAAGCTAATGAAGTTTTTTATCTGCATAAAAATTAGCTGTCCAGTTACAAGTTAGATATACCTTCTGTTCCTTGTATTTAACATCTAAATGATGCTGAAATAGAAAATTAATTTTCTACCGTTTGTAAAAAATATAGAACAATGGACAAGCAATTTTTCATACAATAGTTTCTATAGAAAATGTGCATTTGGCTGTAACGCAAATGACAATTAGCAATTCAATATACTTATGCAACATGGTCGTAATGTTATGGTAATTGGCATGGAACTGACAGACAATTCATTTTTCTGTCGAGGACACTCCATCTTTTGAAGTTGCAGATATTTTTACGCACCTTGTTCCATATGTTCAAAGCTATTTCTAATAATCCAATGAGCCATAGCTTCGTAAAAGCAATAGCTAACTGTATTTTTAATTGTTAATTCACAAAGAGATTGAACAACTAATATTTCGTTTCATTGTATAATTTGATTAATGCAAACATTTTTTCTGTTATTAATTTGTGTTTTTCTAGTATCCTTCCTCCCGCGATAATTATAACGGTTCTTAACTAATATTTTTGTCTAGCACGCCAACCATATTACAACAAAGGATTAGAAAATCCTTGAAAAATGTTTCCAATTAAAAGCATAGCATATAGCTTCAACTCCTGACAATGCAAAAGTTGAAAGGTGACTTGCATGCTATTACACATGTTGCCTGCCCTCAAGGCGCTTATATTATTTTACATATAGAGCATTATTCTCACAGTAGTCCGTAGGTTCGGTACCAATCACTCATGCATCGCTCATTACAAGCCTAATTACACTATAGGCGTGGCACGATTAGCACTACTGAACCAATGTTTCGAGCATCGTAAAACGGAGGAGTAATCGAACCAAAAAAAAAGTATATGAAGGGAATACTTTTGCATACGTAAAACTTGCACTAGCGATACTCCAAACTTTACGTACAAGTAGTACCTTTGGGAGCTTTGTACCAAACTACGGACTGTACTATGAAAAATCTGATGCAATTTGAATCATGTAATGGTGGTTATTGTGATTTCAGAGCCTAGAGGCATCAAATAATGCCTTTCAAGCCGCGAGAAAAAAATTAGTAAGTAAGAAATATATGTGTAAGAAAGCACAAAGTAAACTTGTACTCCTTTTCCATAGAGCAATCCTTGCAATTTCCTCAGGGCTGCTTTAATTCCCCATGACAACATAAGTGTGGTATGTGCCAGTGAGTTTTATCATTCTTGCCTCTCCCGTCAAATAACACAGGGTAATAATCAGACGATTCTCTTACTCGAATACAGTTCAAATTGCGAATTTGTTGCACCTATTTGTCTGTGTAACTTGAAACAGCACTGTCAATAAAACCAACATACCTTTGCTTAATCGTGCGATTACTATGCATTCAAGTTACTCTTGACTACATGATGTGGGGCAGAGAGTTTTATTACATGTCGTCTATATTAATCTGTGTCCATTCAACCAAATAATATAGCTTCATTTGCACTCTTCTGTTTGTAGTCCATTTCAATTCATCGCGGCCCTTCTCAAGACAAAGGAATATAAATGATCTCTCGATTAATTCAATCTCTCAAATGTTTAGGATTCCAAGTCTGGAGCCTTGAAGAAGTCTAGCCGCTATCGCAGCCGCTCGTTGTCAGCCAGTAGTACAGACAGTTACAGTTCCGGTACGATCATGTTCATCTTGCTTTCCATTTGTCAAATATTGTCCATGTCATTAAATGTGTCTCTGTTTTGTACGCCGAACGATCCTAACTCAATTAGCACATTCGTAAGCTTGCCGCATGCACTATCCGTTGTCGTACTAATTCTGTTCGTTTTCTTAACACTGTTTTACTCTAGCATCTTATACAGGAAGCTCATCGGACGAAGACGATGTCTCGCCGCGCGAGAAGATCCAGAAAACGGAGAAGGGTTTCACCGACTTTTGCGTGCGCAATATTGATCAGCACGCGTTCGGTCGTAGAGAAATTGAAATAGCAGAGCAGGAGATGCCTGGAATAATAGCGCTCCGCAAACGTGCGGCCGAGGATAAGGTATTATTTTATTAATTCGGTGAATCTGCAGAACAGCTATCCACCATTCGATTTCGATCGTTTTTGGATACGTTATAAATCTCAACAACCTTTTCCTTTGCATGATAATGGCGGTCTATGGCCATAGTTGTTCTATGGGTTCACCAAGAATTTGAATAAATGATATGGATTAGCAACATGTCCTATAATATATTCTAGCCGCTGAAGAACGCGAAAATTGTGGGATGCACTCATATCAATGCTCAAACCGCAGTCCTCATTGAAACATTAGAACATTTGGGAGCGCAAGTCAGGTGGGCCGCATGCAATATCTATTCCACGCAGAACGAAGTGGCTGCTGCATTAGCACATGCTGGTTATCCGATCTTTGCCTGGCGTGGCGAAACAGAAGAGGATTTCTGGTGGTGCATCGATAAATGCGTTGCAGCAGAGAACTGGCAACCGAACATGATATTGGATGACGGCGGTGATGCGACTCACTTGATGCTCAAAAAATATAATGCCATGTTTAAAATGATTCAAGGTCCCCTCGACGTTCGCTTCTTTGTACGACATAATATGAATGAACATATTAACAATAGTATCAACTTGCAGGGATTGTTGAAGAGAGCGTAACGGGTGTACATAGATTATACCAACTGTCCAAAGCAGGCAAATTATCCGTTCCTGCCATGAACGTAAACGACAGCGTAACGAAGACCAAGTTCGATAATCTTTACAGTTGTCGCGAAAGCATTATCGATAGGTAAATTAATTTGAAACCGTCAGAGTCTCTAGAAAATCAATGTTTCGCTGGCATTGCAGTTAGCGTTGCTAAGATATCAAATAACGCACAGTTCTGCGTCATCATATTTTATCCCTCGGCGGAGTTAACTGCGATGATGGCGAAATACAACGCTAGTGTTGTATTGATAATTATTTTAATTTGTCCTGCTTTAGTTTGAAAAGATCCACAGACATCATGTTTGGTGGAAAGCAAGTTGTTATTTGTGGCTATGGCGAAGTTGGTAAGGGCTGTTGCCAAGCTCTGAAGGGCTTAGGATGTATTGTTTATATAACTGAAATCGATCCGATCTGTGCTTTGCAAGCTAGGTAAATTATCTTCGGGAACGTTTGAATTTCCCGATAGTATGATCACGAATGCTTTTTTTGTTTCTTTGGTTTGCAGCATGGATGGATTCAGAGTGATGAAGCTGAACGAAGTGATCAGAAACGTGGACATTGTGATTACAGCAACAGGCAATAAAAACGTAGTAACGCGGGAGCATATGGACAAGATGAAGAACGGATGTGTAGTGTGCAATATGGGTCACAGCAATACGGAGATAGATATCGTACGTTTTATGCTTTAACACTGTACCATCACTCTCTTTGTAAGAACTCTCGAATTAGTCCTTCGATTAGACCGTTTAGGGAGAAAAAACTCGTGTTTCTTACATTTCAGAACAAAAAAAATGCAATAATTTGGTAAAACATTAAGACTCGTTTAATATGTGCTTAACAGAACAGTTTACGCACGCCCGATTTAACTTGGGAAAAAGTAAGGTCTCAAGTGGATCATGTTCTCTGGCCAGACGGAAAGCGCATCGTGTTATTAGCGGAAGGCCGTTTAGTCAACTTGTCTTGTTCCAGTATTCCCTCATTTGTTGTATCAATTACAGCTGCTACGCAAGCGTTAGCGCTTATTGAATTGTTCAACGCGCCTGCTGGACGATATAAAAGCGACGTCTATCTGCTTCCCAAAAAGATGGGTAAGTGAACTATGATCTTGCATTTTCGCACCCTCAAAGCCACTCTGTGAGACGTGCTAAAATTTACTTAAAAACGATTCTATTTTCATAGACGAATACGTGGCATCCTTACATTTGCCAACGTTTGATGCTCACTTAACGGAATTGACGGATGAGCAAGCCAAATATATGGGACTTAATAAGGCTGGACCTTTTAAGCCGAACTATTACCGGTTCGTATACTCGTACAAGTTGATTGAAGCATCTAACCAATGTTGATAATGAAAAATTATTAATTATTATTACGTTTCAGCTATTAAAACGCGGACGAGTGACAACAGCTCGCGCGGCATTCGAATAATTATGTTTCAAAGTATTAAGAAGGTTGCCTCGTTTCGATGAATTACCTTTTATTGATTACGTTCGTCCGAATCAATAGAAATTTCTCTGAATAAGGTTTCCCGTTCCCTTTATCATACTCGTAAGCTGTTCATTAAGGTAGAAAAGTATTATTTCCGTGTGTTCCAAACAGAAAATGCCGCCTCAGCACTGGTTGCAATAATCAATAACTAGAAGTTATATAAGTGAGTCTATGTATCGAATTAACTTTCACACCTGTATAGTGGATTAATTTATGAACTGTGCAAGCATAGAGTCGAATGTGCAGTTGTTCAGTCGAATCGAATACGGAAGTTTTGTCAAACGCCGATCTTACGTTTCCGATAGGAATGTTGAAAGAGAGGAACGAAAAAACGTGGTAAAATACGATTACACGAAGATCCGTACACGTAAAACATTTGTAATGCCATAGGTTACGAAATTAGAAACTGTCATTGACGTTATTGCGATACCCGTTAGATACTATTTTCATGAAACCGTTAATTAACGAGAACAATAATCCTTCCAACACCAACGGAGACGTGTACATATATACGTAGAGAATTGATCGTCAGACGATTCAGTGAAAAACACGCAACATTCGCCCTCTTAACGAGTCCGATGTCTCTTCGCGACAATTACATCCAATCATTGTTCTTAATTTGTCCATTGAAACAGCAATTATCTATACCTGTGTGTATTTAGCGACTTCTCCGAGAGACAAAGGAAAAGCTGTAGAACTAAAAATCAATGTTCCAATTGTGTACATACTTATTTAAGAAGGACGATTTACTATGGGTCAGAATCTCGTCGGAATGACCCTTTTATAATTGGTCGCACACCATTTCCTCAATAAAAAAGAAAGAAAGAAGAAGATATCGATGATCACACATAGAAGACAAATAAACATCTATGATGCCTTGAACACCATTACGTTTACATTATTGATTTATGCGTCCTACACCTCTTATCGACCAGAAGTATTTTTTATGCTTTGTGATATATTTATAAAACCGAATCAATTATAGTGGCGCCTTGACAAGAACCGATTTTTCACCGATTGAATACATCATGCTTTATAGGTAGAATTTTATATATAATACTCTCTTCATATTCCCGAGAATCTGGTACCACCAGTTACCAATGTAATTCGGCTCCACGGAAGAAAAGTTGATTCTACCTTGATGCTATTTCAGAGTAGTCAGTGTTCCTATAAAAGGCCTAAACCTGTCGTTCCAAGTAGAACACATTTTCAACGAATTCTGAGCGACCTCGAAGCAATGGAATTGACCACTCTAAATAAATGGTAATGACTAGACTGCGGACATTTATATAAATTTCTATTTTTATAGCCAAAGCGTATGTCCATGATATCCAAGGTAAAATAGAATTTTTATTTCTCGTATCGATAGTTTCGGTGGCTTGCAAGTTAAAAAAACGGCAGCGATCAACTTCTATTCCATTCCATTCCATTCGAAGACATATATCTTTATAAACTGCCGGTGCACAAAGATCTGCAGTCTAGTAATGTGAGTCTACGACGTATGGTTCAATGAATGGGAATTGTGATGTCGACCGAATGAAAGAACAACGCGTGAACACAAGTATACTTTGGATTATGTTTGCACTCTCGGAAAACCAAATAGGAACCGTCGGCGTACACACCTGTGCGAATTATAACATAGTAGCTTGCCGACTGTATGAAGCAATACGTACATATAAGGTAGAGAGAAGAAAGGAGACCTCGCAGATGTTGATTCAGCGACTGGTTCCTGATCTAGAGCTCGCAAGGTCCCCTTGGAAGCTTAAAGAGTAGCCACATTGCTTTAAACAAAAAGAATCGACTGGTTCATAGAAGTAAAACAACCCCCCAACTGTTTAAAGCAGTGTATTGAAAGGGGTATTCTAGTCTGGAAATATTAAAGAAATTTTTATAATGTAAAACAATCGAAATTCTGTGTGTCCGTGATAGCTTTTTCACAGATTCGTTTAATTGCTTCTAGCGTCTCTAATACTTATTTTTTCGCTGTCTAAAAATTTGTTGAAATTGCTGAAGCATAAATGAAAACTGATACAAAATTTTCATGATCAGCTTCTTGCGGTGTTATAATAAAGGATTGTAAAGTTTGCGTTCTAGACCAGAATACTCCATAGAAGTAACTATATGTTACTGAGTCCTATACAGTGAGCAATAGGGGAACTTTCGCTGAAATGTAGTATTTTTGTAAATTAGAATGTGTTATAGACAGAACAGAAATGGTTAAAACTGCAGAACTAGGGTACCGGTTGCTAATAATTTTTGCTTTTGCTTCAAAAACTGTTTAAAATTTATGGATGCTGTGAAGATTACTTCTTCTTTAAATAAAGTCATTTAATACACTATAAATGCCAGGCATTAAAAATGACTGGTTTACTATTAATATGCGGATGAATAAGTACCGCTAATTATCCGCCGGAATAGATAAACCGGAACTCTAGTAGAAGCACACGTTGTTCAATTAACCCTCAGATGACGGTTCCTGGGTCCAGTTTGACCCAGATTGTTTTGAATATTCAATTAACTTGTCAGCTTCTAATGATTAACTTTTATTTTTATCAATGAAGAGGTCTACTGTTTGGGGGGAGGGGAATATGATGGAAAACATATCTAAAAAAAAAACTTATAAACAAGCATTTGATTGAACTAAGCCGTCCTCAGGGGGTTAGATAGAAAAAAAGAAAAGAAAAATAAGTGAAACGCATTACGTCGATATAAATGTTATATATTTCAGCATAATCGTTATAAAGCGCTTATCGACAGTGTCGATACTCAAGATAAGAGTTGTTACAAAGAGTTCTTGCATCCGTTCGTTTGCATCCACGATCCGTGTATGAGTATTGAAAACAAAACGACTTTGGGATTGTTTGTGAAATGTGTGAGAGAGAGAAAGAGTGAGAATCGACGTAATAATGGCAAGGCTCGACGGCATGGCATACATAATGGCGTACCAGCGACGGTCTACAGTCTACAGAGACGAACTTAAACACAATTCCGTGTATATGAAGAAATAAATAATAAAACCAAAAAAAAAATGTAGTAAAAATATATTTTACAATACTCTGTACAAGATCTCATTAGAATTAGCGTAGAGTTAGCTCGGCGCAGATTAGTTAAGAAAACAGGCTATCAACCCTGGAATACTGTTTATCAGAATTGCTTTTCTCCCCCTCCCCCCGGAAAACCACCTCGAGTCGATCATAGATAGACTACAAATCTTTATGCAAAATAAAAGTTCCACTTCGTATTTTTTTTCTCGTAAATGCATAAAATCCGCAGTCTAGTTATAAATATTGTACAATATATTTTTACTTTCAATCGGTGAAGGAAAGAATCTACGGCTATACAGTATTCCATGATTAATGTCAGTGTTCGTATATTTCTGCAAATAAAAAAAGAAACAAAAAGAGAAACGATAATCCGTGTCTTCTGTTCGCGGTCGATAAAATTCAAATATCATTCTCCCCGTTCCCGCGATCACTTTTTTTCTCTCAATCGATGTTAAAACGATGATTTCTATGATCGATAGTCTCCCGGTAGATCCGCAGGAATAAACAGTCACGTAATAAAACACGTAAGGGGCACAAATTCTCTCGAACACGTTTGTTCTGTCACTAGCAAGTCAACAACGAGTATCTTCAATCGAAATCTAGTAATCGGTGTCAACAATTCACTGCACTCGGAATACATATAGAGGAGAGAAATAAAATTCTAGAATAGAGGAGCCCAGTAGAAAGAAGACGAAGATTCAACACGAGTATATTACACGTTAGAGAGAGAGAGGGAGAGAGAGAGAGAGAGAATGAAAGAGACGAGAGACAGAACAAAAATAAACAATCGGTATCTACATAAGTCAATTATTCTCGAGCCGCTGCACTAGTCTTTGCGCCGTATAAAATGATTCAAATTTTCCCCTGTGCCGATTTCGAACTGATTGCCGGTCTATTCGATTTGATCGTCCATAATCATTGATAACACCGAGCTCCCGCAGCATCAATGAACGTAAACATTATATAGACATCCCTAAAGAACTATGGATCACTATTCAGCTAAATTATACAAAGGTTGTTTGATTACATTAAAAAAAAAAAAGAAATGATGAATATACGCGTTCTATATACGCCCAATCTCTGTAAGGCAAATTAATTGGTAAAGATAAATGTGTAATGATAAAAGTATATGTTACACGTGTCACGTATCATCGATACATCAGCTACTTATACATAAATATAAATTTATATATATATATATATAGATATTATATATATATATGGATATTATATATATATATATATATATATATATGTATATATAAATCGCTCACACCACAATTTTTTCTCTTAAAACTTCTTTCTAGCCTAAACTATAATATATATTTATATATATATATTTTTAGTGTGCAATAAAGTAGTTCTTTTCTTCGTTTATAAATATGTAACAAAAATAGATAATAATAGATATACATGTGTACACATGTGTACGCATATATATCTATATATATACGTATTGTATGTACAATGTAGACATGTAAAACCTAACAAAGTAGATGCGCTTGATTATTTTCTCTAAATCAATCTAATAAGCTTTTACCGTGAGAAATACCTCGATTATCTCAACATGAGCATATTCGCGAAAAGTCTTGCGTGCGTTCGTGCATTTTGCGATATTTTTCGATGCTTCGGTTTCGTTTGCGACACGACTGTACAATTCATTGATAATCCCGCCGCCTGGCCAGTAAAAATCTATCGGATGGATCGACGAATTTTTTCGCTTATATCGACTATTATTAACGCTCTGGCACGCACACGTTGACCCTCGGAACACAGGATATTTATCTCGTGGACCAGCCTTTACCTCTTTTCCTTAAAACAACTTTAAACACTCTTCAACAACAGATAAATCCTCGACGTCGATTTCCTTGGAAATTGTACTTTACACGCATAAATTCCCGGCTGCTGTACGAGTAAATAGCGGAAACACCCTGTGCAAATAATCGCCGGCTTGAGTTTGTTGTTAGAAGCTGAGTATTTCGAGGAAGTTTTCGAAAATCTGGGTAGAAACAGATGCAAGCACCGTTGGTCCGAGGGTCCAAAACACTCTGCGTGTGTCCATCCACCGTATTCTTTCGGTCGAACGCACTCGGAAACACGCAGAAGATACTTCATCGATCGTTCACATTCATGCAAGTTAACACCTTATCGACAGACGATGCGACGCGGCGTTAAGTATTGATATTGTACACAGGGTTTCCTCTAATTCGGCCACTTGTAACGCTTCTGTTTCCAACAAACAAGAAAGTAATCGTCCGACTCGTGGACGAAGCCAAACATAATGACTAAAAATTTAAGACTTCAGATTCGAAACGTCTCTTGCAGATCATTCCTGATATTCTCTTAGTATCATTTGCTTCAGTTAACTACTGATCATCAGCCTTGATCGTATGTTTATCCCCACAGATCGAAGAATTTTCTACTTTGATTGGTTTTCGTATCGTCAGCCGAACATCGATTTTCGTACATCGATTAGTTAATTTTATCGCTGTTAAAAAAAGTTATTGACAGATTAGCATGGAAATTTATCGCGGGAAGACTGTTCTCTATTAGGCCGTCGTGAAGGTATCCGCGATTTAAATAATTTCATTTCAGAAAGTTATACGATTTGCATTTTATTCGATACACAATACACTGTGCATCGAAATTTTAAGCTCTGGTCAACAAACACATCTTCTCGAAACGACTTCGAACGGTAGGGATTGTCAGAAAGATTCAAAGACCCAATAACATTACAAAGATCCAATAATGTCAAAATAGTTCGAATTGTATAAATTAGAGGAATGGTAGCATTTACTCATTTATACCTTCAGAAGCACGATACAACGGTGTATAAACCCAGCGGAGCCATAAAACAAGGTGTGGAACCGACAATTGACAAAAGGTATCGATGTCAGGTAAACGACAGCCTTATAAAACGATCTTAGGCTATGGCTGACCATGGCCCACAGTTTCCGCCCACCGCTCCAATGAATTTATTACCCCACTGTACCGTAATACTTTCAAGTGGGCCCAATAAAAGCAGTAAACCCAATGGGACTACAAAGAAACATTTAGAAGCAGTAATGAAAATTGCTGTGCCAAGTTCTGTTCTTCGTTTACAAGGGCTCAGTAAATTTTAGGGCTTAATAATATAAATGGGCCCCGCAAAAGTGCTTCCGTTTATGGCACTGCTGGGTTTACTGCATTGTCGTGTCTTCCGAGGAGAAGCGAACTTCGGAATTGGATTCCGATAGAGATTTCACTGGTGAGACTACGACGGATAAGGTGCTAACAACTCTCATCCTTAAACTAGATAGCAATTCCTTATTTTACACACACGGTTCGTTAAATATTAGCGGCTGGTTCGCTTAGTAACAACAACATTAACATACGAGTATACGTAAGCTCGCTCCAAAGACGGTTCCACGAACGTCGAATTCTTCCGCGGAACCCGTTACACAATCATTTCGCAAGTGCAAACAACGGCTTCGTTAACCTATTAACCAGAGGGTGACGAATTAATTCGTCGGCTTCGCCTTTCGGCAACTTCTCTACTGCTCGTTCGACAATAATTCGCTCGCGTCTCGTTGCGGAACGTGTTCATACGTTCGCGTCGCTTACGATCGCGGTCACGAACTAAAATAATGTACTAAATTCAAGGCAACAATTTGGAGATTGTGAGAATTTTAATTCCAATTATATTCGTAATGGATCAACGAAGAATATCAATTTCCTTCGCCTACAGAAATTCGAGTTTGCATAAACATCCGCGGCTCGTTTATCATACTAATTTTACTCGTCTCGGGTTACACTGCTCGCGCTAATAAAACCATCGCCCAGTTAACAAGTATCGTTTCCTTTTAACAAGACAGCGTTGGCAGAAATTGTTTGGACTTGCAAAATAACTCGGCTACAAATCCTCTCAGGCCTTTTTTGTACAGATGTATACAGGGTGTTCCATACAGAAGCGATCGACTCGGAAGCCGACGACGCGTTTTATGGACAGTAGAAGAAGTTAGCCTTAAGATTAGTCCACGGAAGCTACGGAGGAAAGCTCTGAGATCGAATCTTCGGAATGGGAATAATATTTTCTGATCATACCGTTTTTCTCGGTACTAACCGATGTCTAACAATCGCGATTTTGTGTTTTCGGTAAAGAGTTATTCAACATTAGAATTACAAAACTTAAAAGATCCCGCAAATTCGGACTTTCATAAGAAATTTGAAATTGATCGTTTTGACTCAGCAGGAAGATTAAATGTAAAAATTTTAACACCTATTTTCTGCGAGATTGCATCTAATAAAATGTCATATATATATATATATATATATATATATATATATATATATATATAGATTATATATAGTATATACAGATTGTTGAAATGAATTCCGTTAGTGAACGTGTTAATCGAAAAATAATTTATGCAGAAAATACGGTGTTTGTTCGTATAGAAGTGTTGAATGTTATATGACGAAGGAAACATTCGTAGAACTTCGAGATAAAGCTTCTGTGGACTCGCTTGATTGTATGCCACGTTTCCGTATGATACAGTAATTTGATTAGCAATCGATTTGATTATTCAATGTCAGATAAAACGCGAATTATCACTCGACTTTATATAAAACTCTTTCGCGAACAGATTACAGCAACGATTGATTAACAATGCGTAGGTAGATTAATAGTCACGATTCAACTTTAGGTACAATGATTCAGGATCGAATGATATGTCCTGGCAAGCAATGATCCAACAACATTGCAATAATATTTCAAGTAATATGTAAAAACAATTACTGATCAATCACTGATGATACAGTAGAAACGGCGATTAGTTAAGAGAGAAAAAAGACCAGTAAAAACTTATGTACCCCGTCAATGACTAGCTTAAGATATTATGCATATATATATATAGAGAGAGAAATATATATAATCTTGCTTTGTTTTAGCATAAATGTTTCAATGGCATTATACACGGTTCTCTAAAATTTCTGCAATAGTGGGCCATCTCCGACTGTTGTACTAGCGTGTTCCATAAACATTTCGATGACTCACGATCGATTAATCCTTGCTGACCGCCGAAAGTAGTCTCAAACTGCGCAAACAATTTCTCTGACCTTAAAACTCAACTTGCCGGCAAAAACAGCTACGTTTAAAATAGAATATGTTCACCTGCAGACAATGATTGGACTGCGGATTTTATGCATTCGTTACAAAAATGTGTTTATCCACACGCGCACGAATAAATTTATTTATTTCACGATTTTAGCAACAATAATACAAAACAATTTCACCTGCCACAAGCTCGATAATTTTCTCTTAAGTAACGATCCTAAAAGAAATTATTGTTGTCTCTCAGTAACTACTATCAAAAAATTGATTGGGAAAAATCCTCGATTGTTAAGCTTCGATTTCTAAAAGACTATTCAAATTGATAGAAGGAGAAACGAGAATTTCTATTCGACTCCCGACTCTCGCAACCGCTTCGAAAAATTACATAAAGATCCGCAGCCCAAGGACGGCCCATAAAAGTTCGACGTGGAAAATGTCGTGCTTTAAAAACAGACTAAATAAAAGAACTTTGAACGCGGCCAGCGAAGGACACTCGTAAAACAGAAATGTTAAAGAAATTTTATTGTTCTCCGATAATCAGCAGTCGGTTCGATGCATTTCTATATACGTGTGTAGAAAATGTGCAAAATCTAGCTACTCTCAAACCTGCGATTTGATTAATCATTCCTTATCTTATTATCCTTGACCCTGTACTCGTTACCATAGTTTCCTTTTACTGCACAGTTTCTCGATTTCGATCGTTGCTAGCGATAGTAAGGTACTACAGGAACGATTTGTAAAGTTGTATTGTTACACTGCGGATTTTATGCACTTATAGCGTAACACAATTGTCTAATGTACATGTTCGGTCGACACTGGAACCACCGGATTAGTCAGAGAATCCTATTAGATTTCTTATATTACAATTGCTAAAACGATAAACGGTGTGTGCTTCCCTCAACGAAATTGTCGAATAGATTCTATTTGTTCGGGCACGTAAAAATCTCGGAAAATATCTGAATAAATGCAGTCTCGTTATTTTCATAAGGCAATACGAACCAGTCACGTTTAATCGACGGTGGTTCTAGTGTTAACACTCCGATAAAGCTTAAGGAGGTTCTAGTCCTATTCAGAACCCGACGCGACAGTTACCCTAAACAGAACAAACGAACTTCCGTTTGATCGCAGTTCCCACGAAATTAAAGATCTATATCTGCATAAACATCCGCAATCTATAGTTGTTATGTACAAATAAACAAATTGCGCGCACGAATGCAGTTGCAGCGTAAAGATTTCCATGCGTGTGCTCCACGTATGTTAACTAAAAAAAGAAAACAAATATATTGTATATTTCGACGAACGGTCATTCGAATCTTCGTCGCTGGTCGATCGCGGCGATCAGCGACAGAAATTCAAGAACCAAAGCGATTGATTCGTGATCGCGTGTAATTTTCGTTTCTTTTCTTTCCTTTCGATGATCACCAGGCATTCGAGAATCTGATTGCATCTCGCAATACAATAAATGTACAGGGTAAGTCGCGAGACATGAAACAAAGCGAGAAATCTGTGTTGAAGTCGAAGGTGAAAGAAAATATCGTGATAGCATGGATAAAGGTATTCTGTAGAACGTGAATATTTTCTTAACTACAAAAAGCCTATGATATACGCATTCTTTAAGTATAAAATATTAAAAAATTCCAATCGTTACCGCTATTAAACAATTTATTAACATTGCAAAAAATTCTTAATAACTTAACCTTGTTTTTTAAAAAACTATTAAATACCCAAGGTGGAACGATGGATGTTAAATAATTTATTTCAACATGCATTATTTGTCTCAAGATCATAGCGCTAGGTCATCGACCATCCCGTCATTCGTCGGACTGTGGAAAAAAAGTGCGTATGACCACCAAATCGCGTTGAAAATAAAATGAAGCAAAAGTTTTGTTTATGGTACAAAGATTGTCCTCTTTTCCACTTTGAATTACAACACAGATTTCGGTGCTCTAGTTGCTACGACTCGCCCTGTACAAGCGAGAGAGAAGAGCATTCGTGCACTACTGTCATCTGCGTGTGATTGTGCAACGCTAGTTGACAATTGTTTGTATTTGTTGCGAGAGGATAGCAGGCCACGAATATTTTTGTTTGTCGCAGTACCTCCCTCCGCTAGGCAGCAACTCTAAACGCTCACCGAGGTCCTTGAACCAAAACCAAGTTTGATATGCATGTCGATATCATGCACTCTAAAACAAAGCGTACTCCTGCTATTGGCTCGAACGGGAACAATATTTCGAGAACGCATGACATTCAGCTTCCTTTTTACACAGAATCGATTAACCCTCTATAGTTCAATCGTTACAGTTTGATCACACATACGGATCATTCAAAAAGGCGAATTTTATATTAAATTTAATACAACAACGGTTCTCGGTTAACAAACGTGTCGAATAGAAAATAACTTATCACCATCGTGTGATCCCCACGCAACAAGACGTCTTTAGAAAACAGACTACCGTCCTATAAAGGGTTAAAAGCTTCGACACGAAAATTACAACGCTGCCACGGCTAGCCAGAAACTTGATTGCCTCAACTGTCTGTCCGCAAGGGCAGCGCATGCCACATAATTTACTTAGCCTATGATTCTACCTTACGCTATGGCGTCGCTAGTGTGATCATCGCCGTCACATTGCACGATAATATGATACAAAAGTAGCCCATTTTTGTACATGCTTCCACGAACGAGGCCATTATTCGCTTTTCTATCTCTATCGTGTTCTGTTTAACCAGTTTCTCAGTCATATATCCCAGACACTTCGCGTAGAAACAGCATGACCTCTCGGGGGCGTGGTCGTCCCTGATAATTTCTCGGCCGGTTTAAAAATACTATGTAGTCGTAGAAAACCAAACACAGGACAGGTTTGGCGAGCACCTAGAAACGCGGTACCGTATTGCACCAGCTCGGTCTGCTTCTTGTCCGGTAGTCCCTGTGCAAAGACAGTGGTCCAAAACCGGCTACACTGCCGTGGCTCGCCACTGTCTACAGAGCCCCTTCATTGGATAGTACTTGGCACAACAGTCACTTTACTGTACTGTTCGTCGGACTGTCCAGCGGTGGTCTGCGGTAGCGGCTTCTCGAACCTCTCGTGCTGCACGTATGGCGATGACACGGAGGATGTCCTGTGCTGCTCCAGCTTCGGGTTCTCCGCTATGGTGACGTAGCCAGTGTTCGGTTTGCTGGTGATGATTGGCTTGTCGACGTCCAGCTTGCCGGCCGGGTGCGCTCCCGCGGGCCAGTAGTGCGCGTACGCGGTGTTATCCTCTTCGCCCTTGTCCTCCGTTGTCTCCGTCGCTTCCGGTTTCCCCATCTGCTGCGGCTGCAGTCTCTGAAATACGGAGCTGGCGAGTACATACGGCTTTGAGCCATCAGTCGTCGAAGAATCCGGAGGACCAGCTTTAGGTGACGTTTCCGGAGAAGTCGGTAGATAGCTTGGCTTCTTCGCCATCTCGGAGATCGAGGACACCGACACGTATGGCTTCGATGGGGGGTCCATGGTGGGCGGCAAGGATGGCGGACTAGCGAACGAGGAGACGAATGGTTTGGTGCACGCGTCGGTCAGAGACGTTGATGCGAACGGAGCGGCTGTCGTTGTGCTCCTTGTGTTGTCGATGCTGCTTAAAGCAAACGGCTTCTTCAGCGAGTCTATCAAGCCTGTTTTGACATATGGCTTCGACGTCTTCTCGGCGGTGGAGAACGGTGTCAGAGCCTCCAGTTTCGCCTTCGATTCCGTGAACGCCAGGTCGTCTAAATCCCGAAGGGTGTCCATCGGCTTCTTGTCCTTTTGTTTCTGCTCCAAGGAGGCTAAGGTTATGTAAGCGTTGGGAGGCTTGGTCTCCGCTTTGATTGGTATCAGTGTCTTCGCCGTGGCATCGGTTAAGTTGCTGTCGTCCTCGGATTTTGATTTCATTGGTTTCGGAGCCGCTCCTATCACGCTGTAGCCACCCGTTGTTGTTTCTTTGGGTACTGGGCTGGGGTTGCTAGATAGCTCTTCGGAGGACGGCATGCTGATGTAGCCGGTCGAAGACCATGTGTGCTGCGATGTTGTGAGGCCGGTGCTGTCGGTTAAGTTTGGCGTCGACCGTGCCAGCGATAACGAGTCCCCGATTATTGGCTCGCCTGTCTTTGCCACCTTTACGTACGGCTCCCAACGAGCCGTTTCTGCAGTAAAACCGGGTCTTGTTACCCCGACGTTCCTCTGTCGCAAGCTCGAAGACTCCCAAGGCTGCAATGTCTCCATCAGCTTGTTCGGCGACACTGGCATCGGGTCTATCTCCGTGCCACTATCACTCGAGACCTGAGAGTCGGATGTGAGCGAAGAAGTGACGGATTCTTGACCACTGGAGCAGCCGCTCGAGTCTGCTGACGATTGCCGGATGTGCTGTTCACCACCCTTCTGTAGAAGCTTCTATAATCAATATTAATAAAGCATAAATAACAAATATAGCTGCATGGTTATACACAGGGTATCCCCCTAACTCTGTTACTCTGTTATTTTTCATGCTACACAAAATACCGAAAGGACAAATTATTTGATTTGAGGGGACACGTATTATAACGGGAAATTTGTCCTTTTGACATTTCGCGTAGCATAAAAAATACGAGATATCGCGTTGTAACAGAGTTAGTGGAACATGCTGTATAAAGCAATAATCCTTAAGAGAACGGTGTATTACCATGTTGGGCGCTAATCCCGGCGGTAGCTTGACTCCGACGTCCTGCATGGCTTTACATTTCATCCACATTCTATAATAATGAAATGAAATAAGCCAACATACCTTTGATAAACTACATGAGAAAGGATATACATACCTCTTTGAGACATGTGCAACACAGAGAAGCACCGCAATGACACTAACACCTCCTATCACCCATATCATAACCCAGACGCTGAACGACGGACCTATCACATAATCATTTATCGATTAGTAAACATTTCGATGACTCATAATAGATTAACATTAGGTTTACGGGACGTAAGGTTTACGCGTCGTAATATTTTTAATTTACCGTTATTGGTACTAGGAAAGGGAAAACAGAATATTTGAATGATTTTACCATCGCTGTAGCAATTTCCCTCGCCCGGATCGGACCACTCTCCTGGCAGATGCCTGTTATCAGACGCGATATTAACAGCCCTCACGCGAAACTCGTATAATTGCTCCCTTCCCACAGTCTTGCAATCGGGTATTGGCAACTGGGCCTCTGTAACGATTACATTAAAGTATGAACACATTTTTCTCGACGGAGAACGTTCTGTTTTTTGTCCATTACCTGTTTTGGTACTGTTTTGTATATCACCGTTCCGCGTCGATATTTGATAGTAATTCAAATAACCGGCCGCGATATAAGGTTTCTTCCACTTGACGGCCACTTGACTGGAGTTTATGAATCTCACGTTAGGTACATCGATCTTCCCAGGCACTCCGATCTTCGTAACCTCGTAAATCGTTGGTGACTTCACACTACAAGACACGGTGCACGCTGCCACACTGATGCTGTAATTCGTGTGGACCATGAGATTCTTGAGTTCTATGTGGTTCGCTTCCTCGACCTTCTGCGCTTTACTGTTGTAATACACTTCGTAGTATCTTAAAACACCGTTCATAGCATCCGGAGGCTTCCACGTGATGAACATCGTCGTGTTGGTCACATTGGTCACCTTGACGTCTTGCGGAGGTGTCGTCGGAGCAGCTTCCAGCGTCGTGTTGTACAAAGGATCGCTGTGCAATCCTTCTTTGTTCTTCGTCAACACGGCGACAGATAATCTATAGGTTGTGTAAGGTTTTAAATTGGTCACTATGCCGTGGATGGTGTGAGGATCCGCTCTTATCGTCGTGTTCAGCTTCGGGCCTTTACAGTTCAAGTTGTACGGCGATACTATCGGGCAATAATATATGTTAAATCCCTCTACGATTCCAATGCGATCAGAACAGTCCAGCTTCCATCCGACCTCGATGTAGTCGGAGCCGATTCGGTTTATCCAAACGGACTTCATTTTGCCAACGATCTTATCGTGGATCACGGTGCACGATGCCCAAACCATACCGCTGCTCCCTTTATGGGTATTCGTGGAGATAGCGAATTGGTAGAGCTTGCTAGGATCCGGCACGGTCATGTTGAAGATCGTCGTGTTCTTGCTTACATGCACCCAATCCAGATAACCCTGCAATTATCAATTTCGATATGAATAGATTTCGGTTACTGAATATCCGCGGTTGCTAACGATTACATACGTTGCACTGATAAGGGCGATCCCGGTTATCGTTATCACACCAAAAAATTGTGTAATCTGTGATTTCTGTGCTCATCATAGGTGGCTTCCAAGACAGCTCGTATAGACCCCCGTGGAATGCTATTTTCGTGAACGCTATTGGTCCGAGCGGTACTGCGGAACACACACATAAATTATAGTCATCTTTCGTGAATTTTGTACATTATAAGTAGATTACACTGTCCAACAAATCTTAACCTCCCCCATATATTTCTGAAGGAAAAAGTCTCAAAGTCTTCAAAACAGAAAATATTCTTAAACTTTAAAATTAAATCTTTTTAAAACAGAAGATGTTGGAAAAAACCAGCTGTAAGAATCGCCTTTGTCATCGAAACGCAAAATTATTGTTGAACAGCGTTATAATTTTGTTCACTCTTTACTATCTTACTTTCGTAGTGACTAGGAACAAAAATTTTAGCGCGCTCCTTGTTCATTCCGACAATGTTTGTCGAAACGATCTCGAATCTGTAATAGTTGTTGAGATTGATCCCATTGAATTTAACATATGTCTCTGTCGTTTCGTTAGGACAGAGCGACAGTCTCTTTCCGTTCTCTTCAACGTAGTCGATCTTATACGCGAAATTGTCGCCGTTCTGCAAGTAGTCCGGTATAGTTTGCCAATACAAATACACGTCCCTGGTGAGACTGCTCTCCCCCGCTACCTCGAAGCTCCCGATATCGGTTTTTGGAGAACGGCCAGGTACTAAAATACCAAGTACATAGAAATGAAAGAAAGAAAAGACGAAACACCCTGTAGAATACCTAATGGCAAAAATCGTGTCGCTTACCTGTTGGCGATGTTCTGAACGTGACCACGCTAAACTCACTCCATTTATCCTTTTCCCCTGTAGCAACAGCACTCTTCATGGAAACCCGTATATCGTATGCGGTGTTAGCGTACTCCAATCCAGAGAGATTATAGTGTCGCTTGTACGTGTGAACCTCGTTTGTGATATTGATCACCTGAAAAGAAAGTACAGAATATATTATATTATATTGCTTAACCCTCGTCGGTCCCTCGTGTCAATTTGACACAATTCTCCCGAAATAAATTATACTGTTCTGCTATTTGTAGATAAATTTGTCTGAAACTTTGTGACTTTTATTTTCTTAATGCGAAACACATAAATGAAAAACCTAAGATGCAAATATCCAAATCTACCAATTTCAATTAAAAAAACATCGAAAAATAACTGTTTACCTTGTTATTTCATCGATTTTTTACCAGTGTCAATTTGACACCGAGGGACAGATTCAGTTCGTGAAATGAGGGACGGATGAGGGTTAACTCCCACACGGTCTTTTGGTCATTTCTGACCAATTAAAAAATTGTTTGCAAAAAGAATGTTTCCCAAAACACGTATCGTTTTGCTCACCTGCCAGGCGTCTTTAAGATGCCAATGATCCTGGTACATTATTCTATGGTGCAAGCCAGGTGGAAAGTTCTGCATAGGAAAAGGCACGCTCCAGTGCAGTAATGCACTGTCCGATGTTTTATTAATCACCGATAGATTGGCCGGTTTTGCAGGAATAACTGGAAACAGTTACCATTATCATTACAATCGAAGTGGTCCAAATTGCAAGTGTAAAAGTAAAGGATACGAACCATGAGCAAAATGATGAAATTTGTATGTAAAACTGGTATTCCCTAGCACGTTCTCCACGTTTAAGATAAATGTATAATATTCGTACGGCTGGCGGTAAATCGGATTCGTTGATGTGTCCCACAGACATGTATTCGGCGGCAAATCTCGTGGTTTTTCCTGCGGGCAAGGATACAACTTTCGTCCTGCTCTTCCCGGTAATTTGAACACAAGCGTGAATCTTGTTGTAACGTAATTCTGGGCGGGATCCCACGAACATGTTATGTTTTCCCAGTTGTGAGACACACAGGAGAAATTCTTCGGTTCTTTAGGTTTATCTGTTGGTGAATATTAAAAGTAGAAAACTCGTGGAAAAAATGTTTATCTCTTCCCGAAAATAGATTCTTATCAGTTTTCTTCGGTATGAAAAAAAATTCTAGGCAAGAGTAACAGAGATTAAAATTTCCTTCTAAATGGTTCTCTTTGTGTAAAAAGGTCTCTGCAGAAATTCTTATCTTGAATGATAGTCGAGTATGGATTCCAAGATACGAAGCACATTAAATGATACTTCTATAATTTGAATGCAGGCTCTTGTCTCTGTGAAATATCTCTTGACCTATCCTGATAAGCATATGCATGAATGACACTATTTAGGAAGGAATTCATGCTGTCAGCATAACTCAGATAACCAGAGACACTTTTACCGAAACCAGGAACCATTTAAAATAGTATTATTCGAGGACACAATACTCACATCCCACTACAACTTTATTTAAACAAATTGCTTCTGCTTTCTTGTTGGAGTCGTTCTGTGGTCTCAATTTACAATAATACATGTCCTCCGCAGGAGGAGGTTGTTCTACATCCAATGATATTGTGGTTTCATTAATGATCGTGATAAACTGTGGTTCCATTTCTTTGTTGTTTCGAAAGAATACCAGATCTGAAGCATTTCTTCCAGGCAACGTTTTATTTAATATACAAAGTATCTTTAACGATTGACCATACTCGAGAACAATGTCTCCTTGAGGCCAAGTTCCTTGAAAGAAAGATTTATAATTATGTTTATTGTTACTATAATGTTCCTGATGAAATAAATTGTTAAGTTGCCTCGAATGTGAGCTTACACTGTACGTCCACAGTGCATTAAATATAGATACATGCATTTAGCTTCTACGCTAGAATTCCAAAAAGAGTAGAAAGGTGCTTGCATGCTTTATTTATAAACCCGGCTAAACTCAACCAATTCGAGGAACAGATAATTATTGTTTCGTTTACTTTTAAACTTACTTCCTGGTGTTTTGAGGCCGTGTGCACACTCGTTGTGATCTGCACTGCATAATAATGTACACGATAAAACAATGATAGGAATTAAAAATGTTCTCCAAAAACAATTTCGCCACTGTGTACCAACTCTCTTGGTAGTAGGCACCATCAAATTTCTGTCTGCCCTTGTTCTCCGCGAATTGTATGTATTAGAGCACACATAACTATTTGAGATTTGTTTCGGTTTTTGACAATGCATTAAATCACAATTACAGGTAAAACGGTCAACATCTTCGCTCGATGTACAATGGTCAGGCAAACGTATTCCAGAAGAATAGTCGATACTTGCTGAACATTCAGCTGTGTCACACGATTCATTTTCTATCCTATTTAGAATGTCTTTCTCCGCAGGAAGATTATTACTTATACCATTTTTACATCGCTTAGAATCACAGCACAGTGTCTCCGTCATTCTACACACATCCAAAGATCTAGAGACATCGTGTTTCAACGCGATTTCTGTATTTGACAATGATAATCGAAACATTTCTCGTACAGGTCTTTTGGAATCTGCTTTGGTCGAAGACATCTTGTGATCCCATCACTGAAAAAAAATACACAGTTGTATCAATCACCAAAAAACGTTTTTGTTGCAAGAAAAACTGGCTACAACAGCACTAACAATAATAAAGCTTTTGCAACAATGCTTGACCATATAGTTTCAAAGCTGGACCGAGACTGAATCAGAAAACTCAATCCTTACGCATGACGAAGATAAGACAGACACTAATGAGATGGAGTATAGTTCCGATTGGTAAATCCTGGGTCGTGACATTTTACTTCATTATTTTCATGCAATCAGTTTCCAATAATTTCTTATCTAATGTATCTCTTACTATTAAATCAATCATAAACAGTATCGAATCGTGGAATAGAATAGAGATAAGTAATTATTTATCCTAACTGGGAGAATACAAGTTTGTGTTTGAAACAATATTTGTACGTACATGTATTAAATAATATTTGAAATAAGACTTGACAGTGGGCATTCTCCCAGGTAACATATTGCTAAATGAATAATTCATCTAGCAGATTGTATTATGCCATTGTTCTATACATTGCTGACAAACAAGCTTTTGTTTAGTTTCAGAAATATCGCATAAGTCGAAAATTTACTATAACCCTTCTGCAAATACTAATGTTTTTTTCAAATTTTTATTATAAACTTGTGAAGCATTTTTGTACCAAAATATTATTTAAAAAAATTTCATTAATTTCGCTGGACTGGCGATAATGTTCTAGTGAACATCGAAGATTAACAATTGCGAATTTCTTAATAAACTGTCGAATTGTTGTTTAGCTTGATAAATGCTTTCGAGATTATTATTTCACAGAAAATGATTCTCTTATATCCGTAAACGATTCTTATCGTCCAAATACTTTTTGCCGGAGAATAACAACAAATAATAACAATAGCAACAAAAATTAATAATAAAACCTGGATCGGATGTGGGGAGTAAAAGTGCAAATAATACTGAGTGCTCTATCGTTCTACTAATCCACACTAAGCATTTTCTCAATCGCTGTCGTTATTTACTAGAAAAGTTTAATTATCGGGGTAAGAGGAAAATATTGATAACTCGAAAACGTAATCAGTCATCAGGGCCGTAGAGGAAGCGAGTGAAAGAGCGAGAGAGAAGCAGAGTGGCAGCAAAAGAGAGAGAGAGAGAGAGAGAGGGAAAAAGAAAGACCTAAAAAAGGAGGGAGAATTCTACACATATACATATGCGCGACGTAGCATGCACACGGCCATGCGGCGTGCAGAAATTATTTAGCACGGTGTGGTACAGGGCCGTTTCTGTAAAACTGCAGAACATTTCCCGGAGATATTCGAGACGCGTATCGCGTCGGGAACGTTACGATCGTTTATTTACGAGCATACGCCGCGCTGTATCCACGACGTAACGCGTCTCCGTGGTAGATGATCGTACCTCGTATCCCGTCTTGTCGCGTGTATACAGGGTGTTCCGTAATTAAATCGACAACCTCCGTCAGTCGTCAATAGACTGAGTAAAACAGGAAATATATCGAAAAGAACACTATCATTTTATTTCGAATTCACCAAAATAACTCCTTAATCCCTAGAATTCACTAAACGTGTACGTTTTTCATTCCTGTTAACTCCAAATCAAATTGTACTAATCTGTTACCGATGTTTAACCATTGGTAAAAATATAAAAACAGTATAAATTTCCTATTCTTTAGGAAACTATAAACAACAAAGAAGTTCAGTAATGATTGTGGATGCAAAAAGAAAAAAGATCAACATTTTTACACTGGCTCGTTATACGAGAAGGGGTTAAGGGTTAGGCTGCCCCGAAAGGCCAAACGGTGAGATTTCTTTCCTTGAAAATGACGAGGAACGTAAACAGCGATTGACGTCAAGTCTTAGTACTTCATTTTTCATCAGATTATTTAGGCTGTCTCTTTTGAAATAGTATTTGACACGATTACGTTGCTCGAATATTACGTTAAAAAATACGAGGATGGCCATGTCCATTGAATATCGAGATCATTTCAATGAGATAACAGTATCGGGACCGAATCTGATAATGAAGCAGATCTATTGTTTATACACGTTTCGAAATAACTTCTGCGCCACCGAGAATTGTCAGTTTTAATTATCGGTTTAGTCAGCGGACACCCAGTATAACATCCGTGCGGCAGCACCCGTAACTGTGTGTGTTCTCATGAATGCTTGCCTGACGTACACAGAAGCACGCACGGCCACACGCACGCCATATAATGTACACGCGAACAATGCTTGTAATGAGGCTGGCTGGTGCGAACGATGCGAATTTCCGTGTCCGATCGCGGATCCGATGATACACGGACGTCCGATCGGCCTACAAACAGTCCACCGGATCTGAATATCGTGGTTCTGGCATCACGGTGAAACGACATATTTCGCGAACGGTGGGAAAGTCCAAAGCGGTCGCACGTCCATTATCGAATCGTTCCTCGAACGTCTCACTCACCGTCAGCGTACGATCGACGAGTTCCCGGGAATTCTGCCGCATCGTGCCAGCAGAGATTTCGCGTTGGCCGCCACTTCACCACATCAGAACTGAACGAACACTTTTGGAACGGTCGAACGCGGACCCGTTCTGTCGCGACACGGGTATATCCTTTGGTCACCGTAACGCGTTCCGAAATATCCCGACAAACACACAGGCCGCACTCTAGAGCGAATCTCGCACACGAAACACGTAGTCACGGCACGTATCGCGAATCGCAGCCGCAGAAATCGGCCGTGTCACTTCATATTCGCGAAAAATTCTGTTTACATTCGCCCAGAGGGACCCACGAATAAATATATATACGAGACACATTCTGGGTAAAATACGTGCGATCAATCGACAGTGGTGCCAACATGTCGATGACTGGTGATCGAGAATCTCGAGATCGAGCGCGACGCGGTCGAATAGCCTCCTCTTACGATTCCTCGAATTTCAAGATCTTTCGGATGTTTTTGAATGATCTATCCGATCGTTCTGGGGAAACGTGACTCCGTACGGGATGGGAAAAACACGTTTCGGGCGTATCAGCTTGACGACATTGGCTGACGTCACGACGAAACGTCAAGCGCCGCATTCTCGGAAATGTAGGCGCAGGCTTCATTGTTGACCGCGATATTTCTCGAATGGCGCGGTTTTTGAAATCGCGAGATCGATCCGTTTCTTGCTCCGATCTTTTTCGCGCGATTGTGGGTTATAGAAACCACCAAGTATTTGTTCTAATCTTTATGTAACATTTACTAAGATTTAGTACAAAGTAACGAGGAAATTAGGGATGTTTTGTTTATTCATTAGCTCGGATCGTGGAACTGCAATCTATGTACAAAATGTTGAAAAGAGAGTTGCTCGAATTATTGATGCTTTAAAGAGACTGCATTTCGTAAAGAAAAGTATAAGAAAAATACACAAATCTTCCTTAGGACTTGTACAATAAAGGCGACGCTTCAAGTTTTCCTTTAACTTCATTCTTTTATAAGAAAAATAGTTTAAGATTGGTGGCACCTAATTCAAAAGTTCAAGTAAATGAATTGTTTAACATATTGAAATTGCGTCTTATGTACATAGTTCTGATTAATATCTATCGAACAGGACTTAATTTTAATTAAAGGTAGAATTTTTATTTGTAACAATATCGATCTCTTAAATTTATTCGTGTAGTTGTAACGAAGTTATAATCAATGAAAATAACGTGCATATACAATATTAAACAGTTCGTGAATGCATCTTGGCAAGAGACAATATCGCAATATAAGTACAGAAGACATGGAGTTCATTTAATGTAAAAGTTACAGTTGTTAATACATTTCTATTGAAAAATTATTTCTTCATTGACGAAGCTTGTAATTATCAATAATAATATTGTATAACTTTTTAGAAATTGATACATATATATAAATATTTATATATATATGTATATGTATATATATATTTACAATTATTTTGAACTTGTTTATAATATCCTACATAATATACAAATGGTGTATATATATACGTATATAATTATAAAAAATAAACAGAATAATTATGATGTAGGAAAAAGTATGATCCGTCTGTAAATGCAATTACCGCTGTTTTTCGTTATACGCGATAGACGGAAAAATTGCTTATGTAAAAAAAAAATGAACAGCGACAATTTTCACGCTCATAAATGCTCCGATTCTTTTCCTTTACATGAATTAGGTTTAAAAATATAGCTTAATTCGTTCTTACTTGATTCATTTACCGAACATTCTCGACCTAGTCGTTATGAACTTACTAGTAAAAAAATAGATTTATTAGTTTTTACTTAGTTAACGTGCCTAAGTGTCGCAAAAAGACAGGAAGAGGTTGTTTTGACAAGAAAACTTTTTGCCCGATCTGATTATTACAGACATTACCGGGTAATCAGTAGACTTCGGAACTTTATGCACTTATTGCATATGAGAAGTTTAGAAAGAATTGCATAATTTTTTTACATAATCTTTAGTAATTATGTGGAACGAGATACTAATCGAATTTAATGCAACTTCATTTTATTCATAACTAGACTGCGGATCTTTATGCAAAATAAAAATTGTCTGTATCGATTGCAAGAAATATAAACTAAATTGAATGTTATTTCTTCCGTTAATGATTTTGATAGAGAAGAAATCACATATTGACATCTTGAGTTTTTAAAATTTTTCAACAATTTCGTATTTTATCTACTCAATTTTGCTAGAAATGCATAAAGATCCGCAGTCTATTCATAACGTATTGTAACGTTTTACGAAGACAATACAATTTTATGGAGTTTCAGTCTCTTTGAGCTTGTTCGCAAGAACTTAGATTTGCATTAACTTCCGTAGTATCGTAAAAATGAGAACGTTTCAAAAGAATTTTTTTTAAACAGTAAATGCAGTTCGTCATCGCATTGTTTCTCTGCATCTCTAAGTGCATCTGCGTCTTTGGTTGTATCAGCACTTAATTTAATTATTGCTAGACGTACTTATTTCGTATAGTTATAATAAATACTTAAGAACAAAAACAGTATCGACAATATCTTCTTTTCATTTTTTTTTTCAAATGCTGCACACGCTTTAAGACAACACAACAGTCAAATGGTAATCCATTAAACTCTACAAGATCAGTATAATATTCGTGCTAAGAAAAATGCATGAATCGATGATCAAGGCCACAATAATGTTACAGGATGAATGGTTCCAGTGTATACAATTAATCAAATAGAGATTCTGAGAATGTCAAATGTAGTTAACATCTTTCCAGTCTACAATTTCTCTTATTTAAGACATTATATCAGTGCACGATTATCTTCCTATATAAATACTAAAATAGCTTTCCATGCTTTACGCGAGTATCAACGCTATTTGCGGATGCAAATAGATCATACTCCACTGAGATTCACGTTTCACATGTCTTTCTAATTGTATATAGTCTTGTACAATCGATTCTAGTATAAAGTTATACCTTAAAAATGCAATAATCACCCAATACGCGGTAAAAAGAAAAAAAAAACAGAAAATTCTCAAGACTCTCTTCTCGGAAGCTAACATTTAGACTTACAAAGTATATTATTATACCTTATCGAATTAACAATATCGTCAGGACCAAATAGTGTCGTATCGCTTTCACGGTAAAAATACCCTTATCATAAATATCGATTTTTGGATGAACAGCAGTTTAAGAAAACGAAAAGTCGGACTTTCTGACGTTTTTTGGGGTGCACGCCCATCTCGGGTAATTTGAATAAATGCCTGCGCGGGGTGCCCTCATCAATCGGTCGAATACTTAATTGGTCGATTGTGAGATTACTCTACAACGAATATAAATTCAATAAACGTTTTACGATCGCTTCAGAAGCTCAAGCGTTTTACTTAGTAAATTTTCGTTTTGTTATTAAATATTTGGAACACGCGCAAGGCACAATACTCTCAAGCTATCACACGTGTTAGGATGAATTAATATTTCTCGTCCTCTCTCGGTAATTAGATTTGTTTAAATACAGAGTTAGCACCAGTCCAATCTTGGTTAGAGTGAGCAAGTATCGTCCCTATAAATCGGGAGTTTTACGAGTCACAATCGCAGCTGCAAGGAAAAAGATATTCACGCATTCCTTCCTTCAACTGAAAGTTCGTAAAAGATGATCTCTTACTATAAATTAATATTAATACTATCAGTATAATGTTTCATTGAGAATCAACAACCATGTCCTCGGTTATGTTACTAAATTGTAATACATATAGAATTCGAAGCTCATATAAAATAATAATAATACGTATCAAATATTAAAAAGCTTGAATGACATGTGAATAGATGTATAAACTAGATGATTCCCATGTGTCATATATAAAAAAGAAAGTATTGAATCTTACTACATACCTACATATATGTATAACCAACTCCATAAAATATACAATATAACACATTGTTTCCCTTTTTGCACCAGACAGTTCTGTACCGATTCTCTTAGTACTGCGTAACAGTATTAATCTAACACTCGCTGCAATAAAACAACCTCTTGCAAATCATTCTTTCCTTTCTCTGGTATTGTCTTTAAAAATTGTTTCATTTCTTTCTTACTACGCGATACCTAATTGTTAAACTCAGAAGCATCGAGTCGAAAAAGAAATTATTCGGGGGTAAAAGTTATACGGAGGCAACGTTAGCATTAGTAATCGTCACTTGCAAGGATTAATGGCGGTGTGTTACTAAAAAAAATGGTTAATCTCATATATTCATATCGTAGAGGTGTGGAAGAGCACCTACCACTGAAGGCATCTGACAACCACGTCGAACCAAAAGTCGAACGGATGGTCCACCGTTTCGTATAATTTCGATTGCCTCCGTGTGAGTCATGTTTTTCGTGTTAATTCCATTTATCTCGATTATTTGGTCTCCGACCTGAAATGTAAGAATGCAATACAGATCCTTGGAACAGCTATCGCTTTACTGACACACATTCTATTTTATTAATAGCTCATCTCTTACTCTCAATCGATTATCGATAGACGCGGGACCATTCTCAGCAATTTGCAACACAAATAGTGGCATATTTTGAAATTCACGTCCGCCACGAATACTAAAACCAAATCCTCGGGTTCCACGTGTTAACTCGACCGCGTGATATTGGCCTCCGTCTCCGTCACACGTTGGTTCATCCTGCGATAATTTATATTATATACACAGGATGTTCGAAATACTAAATTAAATATTTGGTCAAAGAGTACACCCCCCCCCCCCCCACCACATACACACACAACATCCTCCTCGGAATTTATGATAAAAACATTTTAAAACAATATTTTTATGTGGAGAATTGATGTATCCCTACTCTTGAAGACCCTGTACACTTAATCAAAACCACTCGTGTAATTAGTGAACAGTACCTTTTGAGACAGAGACGTATTACTGCAACAATCGTCGAGTGGGTAACCGATCGTCAAAGTAACAGAATAACCTGAGTCCTTGATTAAGTTCACGATATCTTTGTGGCAGACGTTCGTGATATCCACGTGATTAACGGCAAGAATATGGTCTCCAACGTTCAACCGGCCGCATCTTTCCGCAGGCGAGCCTTCAATTATCCTACCGATCGTCGAGCCAGCTTTGTTCACCGAGGAAATGATCACGAAGCCAAAACCTTCGTTTTCCATTCGAGTGACCGTCACGTCGTAAGGATACTGATGATTCATTTGTCTACTGTACGGAGCCTGTAGATTTTCTGGAAGATGTTCCTGGGTGTTAATTCGACGTCGTATTCCTAAAGTAACTCTGCCATTTTGAGCTGCAGCGATCATCAGCTGGACAACATGGTGATGCGACGAGTTCAAAACACTCTCACCATCGACTGACATGATTAGATCGCCTGTATTCAGTCTGTTGTCCAAATCGGCTGCACCACCAGGTACAATGTGTCCGACAGAGACCTGCTAACAGTTCGATTATCAATACCTTCAATTTTCATCAATTGTACAGGATGTCTCAGTTAAAAAGGATCACCTAAATATTAGAGTTGTGCGATGTCGGGACCCGATATCTCGCACACCTCTACTAAATATCTGTCTTATTTATCATTAGACTGTGGATTTTTATGCACAATGAAAATTGCTTGCATTGATTACAATAAACAGGAGTTAAACAGAAACCTTTTACTCTTCTAATAATTTTTACCATAAGTGCATAAAATCTGCAGTCTACTTGTACTTATCATTATATGAAAAAATTTCTCGGGATAAAGTTATACTATTCTTAAAGTCAAGATATTCACGGCATAACAATACAGAAGCAAATATTTGGGCGATTTCATTTAACTAAGACATTCTGTATATGTTAGCAATTTATGTTCTCACTTGAGATCCTTCCTCGGTGCCACCAACTATTCTAAATCCGAAGCCTGTATCTTGTCTCACTAATGTCACCAACGTTTCTATCCATTCTATGTCAGGCACAATAGGACATACTAATTCATTGGTGTACTGGGTATATCTAAAATCGAACTAATGTTAATTCAACGGAACCTACACGGAAATCTATGAATGAAATTTATGCTTTTACCGTGGTATAGAACTGGAATGTGGTTGCTCATGTTCAAAACTCGTGGTTTCCTTACGCTTATCCCATATCTCCCCAGTGTCAACATTCTGCTCCTGACCGATAGAGTACACATTGTAATCTTGCTCGCTGTACTGCGAATGGGACTGCGTCGTGTACAGCTCTTTATAGTAGTCCGAATGCAAGCATCCGTTTTGTTTCAGCATGTTATCGTGATGAGGTATGTCGATAGAATACACATCGTTGTTTATGTTCAATTTGTCGTTCGTGACCCAATCTCTTTTCGCGGTGTTTCGCACCGAATCGTCGTCGAGATTAGTCATCGTAGCGAAATTATCGGACAGGTTCGTTATGTTGGCCTTGTACGGGTCAGTATAGTATATACTGTGAGTATATTCGCCGTACTTGTATCGGTTATCTAACGGGTTTAGCTCGTTTTCGCTTTGCTCGTTCCAATTCGGTCTAATTGCATTCGTTGGCGACTTAGGGCGATTTCTAGTATCAATCAGCGGTGTCTTCGGTCGACTCGGTACGACAGTCTTCGTTTGAGTGCTGTAGATATCAGCGGTCGGTGTTTTACTTCGAAAAAAGTCTTGCGAGTTCTTCTCCTTCTTCTCGTTCGACTTTGATGTTGTTCTTTGTACATGTATCAACGCTTCCTCGTTGCGAGGACAATCTTTCAGCACCTGCACCACCTCGGAGTGGCACATGTTTCTCACATTAATGTCATTTATATTAACCAGGATGTCACCTTCCATCAAATTTTTGCAACGCTGCCGGTCCAAGATCTTCTTCACTTTTTGACCGTGCGCAGAATCCGCTATTGTGAATCCGAACCCCATGGTTCCCTTCACGATCGCGATACTAAGAAATTCAGGTTTGGAAGACAACGGTGAATCCTTGCAATCGTTCATGTCGTTGCTCTCCGACAGAAGAATGTCGGTGCTGTTCGGTCGTTTAATCGTGTTGATCTTGTCCGAGATACACAGGTCCGGCATCGAGTTGACAGAGGTGGTGGCGAGGTTTTCACCGTTTTGGAGACTATGCACTGGCAAGAATGTGGAGTCCAGGAAATTGAAACGACCGTTGCTTTGCAAGGTGGGATCCAGATCCATATACATCCTGGGATCTTCTGTTAAAATATCTGAAGCGATAGAATTTATTCTTCAAACGGATGCATGTAGAAAACATGATCTTTACCTGGCGCATTAACAGCAATTGTGGTAACAACTTCCGTGTTAGGATCGTTCGGATCGAATGGCAACGGATAACCCCGACACACCTCCAGCGTGACAGTCTCGCCGCTACCAATTGATTTAAAAACATTCACCATCTCGTTATGAGTGAATCCCAAAACGCACGTGTCGTTAACGTATACCAAAACATCCCCTGCAATTAGCATCGTTCTAGGTTTATCGATTCGTATTATTGAATGTAGTCTCTAATATGGTTTCATAAATTACCAGTTTGCAATTTTCCATCCAACCACGCAGGGCCATTCGGTACAACGCTTTTTATTTGTAAAAATTCCTCCACCGAATCGTCTCCGCCAACAATGGTAAACCCTAGCCCTCTCGAACTCTTTATTAACGTTGTTCTTATCTTCTGACCCTTCAGTTTGTCTGGATTCCTAGTGAAATTGGGACTCTTCCTTTCCCCTAAACTTTGCTGAGCCCTTTTCGCTTGCAATACTGGATTTTCATACTGAGTTCGACGATTTACGTGATCAATGAAGTATGTTCCATACAGTGTATCATCTATTTTCTCCCAACCGTATGGTAATTCGTCATCCAAACATTCTTCCAAAGATCTTTTTTGAAATTTGGATAGCCGTGGGTCCAGCCAGTGTGAAGTACCTGTGTTGTGGCTGTAAGACACACAAGTATTTTAATTAATCATGAAATGATTGCAATTGATTCCAAACAATCAATGTGCAGCAACCCTCGGTAAATTATATTGTTACTGGGATCACTGATTGTACGAAAATTGTAACAGCAATTGGCCAATTTGTGCCAATACACGATGATGCACACCTCATCACATAATTTAACCAAATTTTCATACAATAAGCAGCCCAGCTACAATATGAATCATCAAACTATTTGGTACATTATGTCACATACTCTATAAAATATACTTCTCCCGTGTCGGTGTAAGCCTTTTCCCAATTTGGTGGCAATGGTCCTAACTGGTCTTCTGTGGCTTGATTACGACTTCTGTTGCCCTGTTCTTGATTGGGTATCCCTGTATTTGGTTCTGAACTTGAACTGTACAAATACGTAGGTGGCATACGATGACCAGTTTCATCGGTTCCACTGATAGCTAACACCTCCTTATCCATGCTCTCTCCTGCAATTACACATACATTGTAACAAGCAATTGTAGCAGTAACCACACAAATTACAAAAAGCAAAATTACAAAATTGTTTTACCATCATTGGTATTATCAATGGACGTTGTGTCTTCAGTTTTTGTAGCCATTTTACAATTCTCAAGTTCCACCTTAATACCCTACTGAATAATAACAACAGTAATAGAGCATTGAGACAAATATAAAAAAAAATCTGTAGTTGTTATTATAATAATAGTAGTGTACGTTCATTCTTAGAAAGCTTTTTTCAGGCAAGTCAGAAATGTGGATTTTTATAGAAAAATTTACGACTATATTGCAGACGATTATCGAATCACCTCCGTGAATAACAAAGACTCATAACGGTCATGAAATACTGTTAGCGGTAACGATACACCGTATCAGGATTACAGATAGTATTTCACCCGTTGCGACACCATTTACGCAACGTTTCCAAACATTTTTCACGTTGTTTCGGGATTAGTTACGCGGGCAGAGTAAATCGCATTATTAGAGTATGAAAAAAAAGAACGGTTTTATCCGCGTGTTCAATGGGGTGGTCCTTTGCTTTCAACGCCCGAGTGTTTAATCTCATCCTCCCTAATTGTGACACTTCGCGAGAAAATTATGTGTGAAAAATTTCGAAATGATTGGACAACGGGAAACGCTGCCGCGTTCGAGTGACCGCGTTTGAATCACCGAAATTTTAGCGACTTCAACGTCAGTTTCGAACATGATCTTCTCCTGTTATCTAAACACTGCATTGTATACTATTTCAGATGAAAGTCCAAAGATTTCTTGTATATTTCTCGTAGTAATACGTGCACACTATTAAACTATTATACATTCACGAATACTTCTTGGACGAGAAAATACGGTTATGTTCGAAACTAACATGAAATTACTATCATTTCTCCGCAAGGTGTCACGATTTAGGGGAATGAGACTAAAAAAAAGATAGCTCGAAAGAAATTTTTGACCCGTACAGTTAAAAGGACCATCCCAGTGTCCAAACGTCTGACAGATAAGGGCAAGAACGGAAACGTTGACAGTGAACAGAGCACGGCGGAGACGCACGATACTCCAAGGAAGCGGACAGACAGGTGTCCGTGGTGAAATTACATAAAGCAGGAGAGGAACACGACACACGGCGGACGTGAATGCATTCTTACGAATGCATTCACCCGAGGGAGAGACTGTGCGTAGCCCACATATCGTGCATCATTGAATGCAACTTTCTATCTAGGAAAGTAACGTGTTGTCGAGTCTCCCGGGAACGTAAATAATGTTTTTTCGTTCCGAGACGCGATTCTAACGTTTTTCCGCATGCATACCCCGAGGGAACGTTACTCGTAGATTATCTTTCTCTCCTTCCTTTCTTCCCTTTCTCCCTCTCTCTCTCTCCCTCTCTATCTATCTCTGTTTCGCTTTCTCTGTCTTTCTCTGCTTCCCTGCTTCTCTATCTCTCCATCTTTCTCGCTCGCGCGAGTAGAACGAGATTGAGATTAGCATGGAAATTCGCGAAGTGGGAAATCATGGTACAGTATAGACTAGGAAAATGTATAATCCGTAGACGGTTCTTTTTCGAAAGGAATCTACTCACGGTAATCACGATCGACGAGATTTTCTTTTGATTCGATCATCCTGGCTCAGCCGCGGAAACGGGCTGGAATACTTCGCCACTGAATCACTTTAGGATCATCGAAATACTAATCATTTTCGAAATGATTATGGAGTGAAACGTAACCACGGCCGTCACACAGCTACATCACATACGACACTGAATGACTGAATCGCACCATCGCACTGCACCGCGGCTTAGGCCGACATACGCGTGCGCGCGCCGTCTCGCGGTTGCAACACGCGCTACACTTCTCGCGCTGTTTTTGAATTTGAATGTGAATCTGGAAACTTAAGAATAACACTCGCGATTTTTATCGACGCGCTCCGAAAATAATGTGAAATGACATTCGCGTACAGCTTTTCTGTCTCCCCGAATACCTTAACAAAAATATTGTATATTTTATTGTCTGCATTATTTTTCAGTACAACAACAGATAGATGTGTATAAAATTTATTGGGTTGAACGGAAAGGTCGTTCTCTTTTGCGATTAAGTTGAGAGCTAAAATAGCAAACAAATAATCTGCAAAAGATTGTTTCGACATTACACAACGCAGTGTAAGCTACTAAAGAACACGACGAACTCTCCATTCAACTTTACACAATCGTTCCACGATTGGCAGATGATGGCAGTTTCATAGCTGAATAAAATTATAATCGTCGATGATCTTATATCTGCTCTCCCTGTAATGCGTCAAGTTGTCCAAGAAGCGCATGCTGCTTTCATTGTGCAGCTTCGTGAGAACAGGTGGCAAGGGTGTTACTCCCGCAGTTCTTGCTAGGTCATCGTAATAATCGCCCTGGTCGTATCCCAGCATGTGGAAATGCCTCTTCCCGAGACCCTGTTTCAATTTTTTCTCCAATTCCTCCTTCTCTTCCCGCAACATGTCGGCTTTTGAAGGGAAGTCTCTCTGTCCGCTCCAGAATTTCAAGAGAAATCGAACCTTCGATAAAAGTGTGAATCAGTACATCGCTCGCATAACCGTTACCATGCTCATTAAGCGGAAAACCCCCATCTTTGCATTATCGAGATATGAGAAGGCGCATCCCGCACCCTTGCAACTCTGGAAACGAGTCTACCTTTAATGTAAATTATCTTAAATCGCACCTGTAAGTCGAACATACTGAAGGCACACACATAAAACGGAAGACCAATCAGAGTAAGGGTCGTGTTCTCGGTGGACACAACTTGCTTCCAAAGTGGAGTGACCATGTTATTATCCACGCGTATTCCACACTTCTCGCTCATAAAAGGAAAACTGTATTTGTATCCTACGATCAAAGATTAGAATCATTATCTCGAGCGTGGTCGATCAATAAGTTATCAGTCAAGTACAGGTATCCCCTGTACAACATATGGTACTTTAGCAACACGATTCACCGCAAATTTGATAAAAATGGTTAACTTTTACGAGATCAATTCTTAATTACCGCGTTATGTGGTGGACATCTGTATTGACAAAAGTTTTACCTGTACAATAGAAAACTACATCTAGGGCTTCACTGGAGCCATCCTTGAAAATCACGGTATTTTCAGTGAGCTCTTTCACGTCTGGTTTCTACAAATTTCAACAGTGCAAACGGTTAATGGACGGTTACGATCGTTAAAGGGGTGTTTCATTACCTGGATAACATTCTCGGGGAACACGGTACCTATCGGGTCTTTCGAGTGATGACTCAAAATGACACGGGTCGCTTTCCTCGATATATCCAAGGCTAAGTCCATACCTGTGGTTTTAGAACAGAAAAAGATTAACGTTCGATTCGAAGTGACAATTTTTTGGGTTTCAATGATCGAATTACCGGAAGGACCGGCGCCAATAACGAGGACAGTTTTAGCACTAAATATGTCCGGACTCCTGTAGTCGTGGCTGTGCAACTGTCGTCCTTGGAAAAGATCGTGGCCTTTCAACTTCGGAACACTGGGCTCGAAGTAATGACCGTTGCATACCATAACGGCGTCGAAGGACTCGTTCGTGACAATATTCTTCTGTAGATCCTTTACCTTGATCGACCACTTCCGGTCCCCGTTCGACGGCTCCAGTAACTCCACGTTGTGCAGAAACTGGAGAAAAAAACTTCTCTCGGTATAAAAAGTCGGAGACACGCTACAGTGGAGAGGACTTGTACGGTACCCGAATATACTGGCGAAGCTTGAAATGATCACAGTAGGAGTTCAGGAAGTCCAGTATTTGCGTGCGGGTCAAGTAACTTTCGGGAACATCGGGCGCCGGATAATCGGGGTATCCCATCACTTCCTTCGGTAGATTTGTTCTGTGCAACGCAAACGATTTTGTTCGTTAATAGTCAGGCAAAGAAGAGTTTCGTTTCACCTTCGATCGATTCGTAAAAATCTCATTTCCTGCTGTATTTCCTTTGGAAGCCCCGCAGAAGACGATATATTCGGTGCGGACTTGTTGTCCCTTTGCGTATGCAACCATTTCGAACGATGTTTCTTACATCACATGTTAATTATTCAATACTTGAAACTCCAAACAATCCCATCGCTTAAATATAACTTTAACGAAACAGTAGACTTTAGAGTTGAAATGAATGTGTGTGTGTGTATGTGTGACGAGAGTCCAAATCAAATATTTTTGAGCCGATTTTCGGCGATCTTTACCTCAAGTTGTTGTACATGCTAGTGTGTATCGGCAAGCCGTACTTATCCAGGCCTGTTTCTTCCCTGTAAACCCATGTTCCTCCGACCTCTTCCGTTTTCTCGTAACAAACCACTTCACAATCGAACATACCGGAAGTGCAATGTCGCAGGGCCGCCAGACCTGCGGATCCAGCACCGATCACGGCGATTTTCATGTTCGCTTAAGATTCGAGGAAACCTGTTAGTTCGGGAACAGAGAAGCTACGATTATTCTTCCTTTCGCTGCTCTAATCACCTACTCGGTTCAACGCTCGAAGCAAACACCTACTTAAAAACTATAAAAACACGCGCAATTATCACATTATCACATTCTGAGGTGTAATCATGAAAATAAACTCAAGTAGAGGAGACAAGGCCAACGATAGTACTATCCCCCGCGTTTAATCGAGTAAGAAACATAGTTACACGCGTTCATGTTCCGAGTAGGAAAGGTGCAACGATCGAAAGTCTCGAACGTTTCTTCTTTTTTTCCCTCTGCGACGCACTTTCGTTGTTGCTTAACTATCCTGCTGGCGAATGCCAATCGCTTTCGTCGGTTTTATCGAGAGAAAAGCGCGAGATGAAGCATTGGAGTCTGGCAAGTGCGGTAAATGCACAAGTTAGGTTTCTCGATCGCAAAGGATAGCAAGAACTGTTATCGAGGGGGCACTGGACTAAGACTTTTTACAGTTAATTGTAGACGCATTTACGAGTATTCCAAGGCAAATAAATTGCCCGAATGATGAAAATTGTTCAAGTTATGCAACAATGAACCGCACACGGTATACACATTTTCGGCTGAACCAAAATGCTTTGGAATGTGTAATCTTTATGAGTGTAGTAAATTAATGTAATTTTATCCGGACACTATACTGAATATTTTTGTCAAATGTTTACAAAGAAAGAGGCTCTCAAAATCAATATTAAAATAATCGACTGTTTAAAGTTTCCATACTCTTCCCCCCCCCCCCCCCCTTAACACGTTAACTGCTATGTCACTCGTTATTTAAAATTTGAATAACGGAATCGTTTACTAGGCTTAGAAATTAATTTCTGCACTGATAGTCGAGTGTTCAAAATTTATACACACGATTTGTGAAATACGAGAGTCAATCGGACCTTTGTCTTAATTTTTTTAAATAAACTACCTTGATTTTACCTAATTTTTATGGTTGCTGAGATTAACGTACGTGTCAATGAATGAAGAAATGTGGTACATGCGATGTCAGTTAATAATGAATAAGGATTATGCTACTCACGAGAAAGATGAGGGGAACGCGAGCAAAATCGTCCGTAGCCAATGTATCACAGCCGGAGAATAAATACTGAATGACACCGATCGTGAAATAATCAGTGTCTGTGAAAAGTCGAAGTGTATCGTTCGAAAGGAGGCTGTTACTGATAACAAGGTCGACGTGTATGCTGTTTACGATATACACATATGGAAAGTGTACACGGATTTCAGGAAGCAGCGGCAATGAACGATCTCCCGCCGTCTTTGGAGGCTGTGTAAACCATCGACTGGTTAATGAATTTTTAATTGCTGCCAAGAAACCTTGTCGAAAGCTAATTTTAGGCAACCGACGATAATGATATAATCATCAGGATATCTGTATGGAATAGTCGTAACGTTCGCATGGGATTCACGCAACTATGACAATATGTTTCGTTTAAATTTTCCGGCCTTATCGGCGTACACGTTGCACGGTATTCGAAGTTTTCTATATCTTGTAACGATAGAAAATGTTTGTGGACGAGAATGATAATAGATGATAATAGTGGTGAACGTTGTCGGCTTTATACGCAAAAGCTTCGAAAGTTTTATAATAATCGTATAATAATTGTCTTCTTTTAACATTTTTTATCAATTCTCTAACTTCGATCCCATTACTTCGTATTTATTTTTATTGTGTATAAACTGCGGAATAGTTTATTTACGCGGTACAAGGTGGATGATCTTGAAAATGCGAGGGTACCGATTGGAATGGCAGAGTTCAGGAAATTCAGTAGTTGCATGTATCGAGTAACTCTGGAATAAGACAAACGGGACACCCTATTACTTGCATCGGTAAATCTGTTCTATAAACAATTCCACCGCCTATAAATAAAGGACAGCACAGTTGACTCAACTTCGTGCTTGTTTACAGAAAACTTCGCCTCAAACTTTTATGTATGTCAGTGTGTATAGTTAAACCATATTGATCCACTCGAGACTCCATTCTATAAACCCATGTACCCCCTACATAGCTCGTGTTCTCGCAACAGATCACATTGTCATAAATATCAACGCAAATGACCAACAGAAGTAATCTTATAATTTTCCGCGCGTTTCTTTGTTATTAGGTTGCTAAGTGGCTAAGTCTTTTTAATCATTTCTTTTCATGAAGAAAACGATGGAATTTCACTGTAAAATACGAACCGTGAAAATTAAAGAACAACCAACAAAGATCAGTATGAAAAAGAAATATATTTTTTAATTGTTAACAAAATTCTTTACACTCTTACAACATTTTTATTTGGATCAATGTGTCTAAAATATAGTTCATATATTGTATCTCGAGTCACTTCCCACAAATGTAAGTGATTGAGAATTGGTCCTTGGTATAAATATAATCTTAAGAAATAACGACAAATTAGTCTGATTTGATCCTATGTAATTAATGTGAACGAACAGTGACCCCTTTATCTCGCAATGTTGCATTATCTCATGGAGGACAGAACTTATCAAAGAAATGTTTTCACAAAAGTTTGGCGATTTGTACTATATGATATACCCTTTTATACCAAATAACATTTTTAAAAACTTCTTTTGATATAGTCAATTCCACATAAAATATTCCAACATTCCAAGCTGAAGGAATTCTACGCATGTATGTGTGTTCCATAATCTGTATTGAATGAAAATATAGTCTTCAAGATCAGTACTTATCAGACATGTGGACACTTCTTCGTCTATTTACAATTCTGGGAGATGAATGGAAGAGTATTCTATTTTCCTGAATAGAATAACCATTTCTAACTATCGTCTGGAATGGAACTCAGACTCCCATTTATTCTTATATAGTAAATACAGTTGCATTGCAGCTCGTGCATCCTCTACCGAGCTATGTTCGCCAGTTTGTATTTCTCTACCTAATAATTCGAAGGCAAGTTTCTTTAAGCTAGGTGTTCTTCCATCCGACAATTGTTTGAAGAGTTTAAATCTAGAAGTGTCTCTCAAGTGTCTTCTTGGATGAGATAAATACAACACATCTAAATCATATTTCAGAGCGTGTCCGATTAGAATACGTCCTCTTAAAATCTCTGCTACTTCTTTCTGAACAATCTGAAATACTTCTCCATTCTGGAGATTGTGTGGGCGGATACCGCTCACTTTAGTTCTATAGTCTTGAACAGGCTCTCTGGGCTTAACATATTTGTCGTAAATGCAATAGTTATGACTATTTACAATGGAGACTCTAGCTAGCATACTCTCTGTGCCATCTCCTATGCCTACCATCTCGCAATCCATAGCTATAAGCTTTGTCACTTTCTTTTCATTTTTGTTTATTTCTGTCTCTCCAATCAATTGTAGTGTAGTATCCAGTTTTGGTTTGAACTTATGTTTTTTCTGGGACTTTCGACAACAGGAGATCGATTTTTTCTCAACATTTTCTTTGCTGGAAGTGTCTATCTCTGGTGGCGACGAGTTGGCTGCTATATTTTTAAATAATTCCCAATTGCGACCCGAAGCATTCCGCTCTGTATGCGGTGTGATACACAGAGAATTTTTTTTGTTTTTCTCGTCCATTGTTCGTTTGGTCGCTAGTTTTTTTGACCGACAATCCTTCTCCTTGTCCTCGTCGTGCCTAAAATTGAAAACACCCATGACAAAAAACGATTAACATCAATACCTTACGGAACGTGTCGTAACCATTTCGTAAAGCTAACCTATTCATTTCTTACATGTACATATATGAACAGAAATCTTTCAAATGAACGTCCGATTTTGTTCAAATCTGAAATATAAACTAGATAAATGTATACTCTAATTCTAATTAATTGAAATTGGTTAGGTATATGCAGGTATATGCCAACATAAGCATGGCGACACAAACAGAAAGTACTTATGTATTCTTAGAGTCCTCTGTGGCACAAATTCGAAACATTGATGTGAAATTCAAATTCTACGAGTTTTCTTTCTCGAATGAGACAAAAAGCCTGCTACGAACCGATAATTAGGATTTGCTAGTGAAATCTCTCTGATTTCCATTCACGATTATATTCATAAACGATATAAACAATTTACTAAATAAAAACATTTGAAATCCGAACGTCCAAACATAATTATATTTGTACACAGTGATGGAGATGGAAGATGAAAGTACGGAAGCCTTCTCGGTTCTCCACGGTTCTCTCCAGTTCTCTCAGAAGCTAGCGCCGTTCAACGGTTGCCATCATTCGAATATGAATGGTTGAAGCAAAATCGTTTGTTTATAAATGTTCCATAACATAAAGAGTCATGGACGAAGATAGCAATAATACAATCAAAGACAGTTTCCCGGAGCCACGGAAAAAATTCTGGCTGGTAAGTTTTTATGTACTGTCAATAATATTTAAACTAGGTTAACCTGTACCGTTATTCTCGCCGGGATTTCATGTCGTTATTTTTCATCAGCTTTCTACGATGCTCTGTATGAAATGTTTCACATTTCAAGTTTATTTTAAGGTAGAGAGGTGCTGTTATGTTTATTCTACAAGTTTTGTTTGTATCTTCTGTTCATACGTATTAGCGATCGAGAAAACGTCCGAAAAGTGATGCCATCAGTATCAGTTCGATGGATATATCCATAGAATCCGACTTAGGAAAGAAGAAAAAGAGAAGAAGAATTACCGAAGTGGCCAGCAGTATTTTTTCCTCATCCACCTTAAGCAATAAACAATCAAATATTCTTCATACATCGTTCACAATACAACCGAGTGCAACAGATTTATCCTTTGTAGATAATGAAGCAGACACAGAGACGCTAAAAAGGAAGTAAGAAAAGAACATTGTTTTTAAATGTCACTTATGCTTAAAAATACTTCCTTTTATATTTCTACTTGTCTAGGAATAGAAAGAATATTGAGAACACTAATAGTCTGACACTTCGAAGTTGGATACTGGATGTTTCAAAGATAAGCACCAAAGATAGACAGAGCTGTGCTTTAAGTAGGAAAGAGATAAAAAGACAAGAAGCAATTTATGAACTGTATTGTGGAGAAAATGTGCTCATTGGAGACCTATGTGTTCTCAAAGATTTTTACTATGAACCACTGTTACCTACTGGTATTTTCACTTCCGAGGAATTGCTTACTCTTTTCGGAGATGTGACAGACCTCATTAAAATACATACTAGACTGAGAGACGAACTGATTAAATTAAGAGATCAATATGGGTGTACAGATACTATTGGTTCTACAATATTAAATTGGGTTAGCTGATTTTACAGATGATATCATACTTAATTATTGAATGTATAGACTCCATAATTCTATAATTTTTTTTAGACTTCTACTTTAACAGAACCTTATCTGGAAAGATGCAGAACACAAATATGGGCCAAGCATTTATTGGATGAGAAAAGACTGACAAACAAACGCTTTCAATCTTTTTTGAGAAAACGTTTGGAGTCTGCTCATTTTAATGATTTGTGGACATACATAGATGTAGCACGATCAAGGATTGTTAAATATCCTTTGCTGGTTAAAGAAATATTGAGGCATACTCCAGCATCTCATTTGGATCAAACATCTTTAAAAGAGGCATACAATATGTTATCCAAATTATTAAATGATATAGACAGAATCATGGGTAACGCAGAATGCAAGTTGGCTCAATCAAAGATTCATGCGAAATTAGAATACGATCCTTCTAAATGTATTGAAAATGCAACAGAACTTATTACTGAGGGCCCACTCAAAGACACGCGTGGCATGGTAAGAACAATTTAAACAAATTACCTTGTTTTATAAGAATTGAATAAATTTTTCATTGTTTTTGTAGAAATTTCAGTGTTTCCTTTTTGACACGGGTCTTGCAATAGCTCGAAGGTCGAGACCTGTAAATAAAAGGTACAATTTATCTTCTCCCGTTGTGCTCAAGGAACAAATCTGTACGAGTAAAAACGAGCCCCTTGCAAATTGTGAAATCAAAATTGGTGATCACGTATTCACAACCGAAGATGAGCACGGGAAAAAACATTGGATTGATTCACTGAACAAAGTTTGCAAACTCAGAATCGATTTAGTAGAAAGCAATATTGATACTAATGAAAAAGAAAACCGACAAACTTTGACTCCAGTGAAAAAAAATCAATCTGCCAGGTCTACATTGACTAAGATAAGCGAAAATAATTTTCTCACGTTAAAGAGAAACTTTTTGAGACCAAAACGTGACAGTATTGGTTTTACTTAATATCATAAGTATCATAGATCTTCCACTCATTCAGATTAGTTTTTATACTCGTGTACTTCATTCAATTTCGAGTTTTTGCATTCATAAATTGTTATACGTATATGGAATTTTGTCGTGAATCTTCGAAGATTTATTTCTTGGAATTTGTTATTATTGTATTAAAAAAAATGTTGTATATATCGGAAATACATTCCATTTTCGGAAAAATTTTAAGAAAATGTATATTTATCATAACACATGGAAAATAATATCTTTTTAAAACACAGATTATAATCAAACAATGGTTAAGGAAAGTAACGAATATAGAAATTGATATGCATGCTTGTAAAAGCATAAATTAAAACAGATATGTACAAAAATATTTCCAAGTCCACAAAATCAATTTCTGTACTGTAATTATATCTAGTGTGCGATTATATAATTATTATTTCAAAGGCAGTTTATATATTGTATATATCTATGTACACATGTATTTAACAACGAAATTGTTTTCTTAAAAATATCTTACGCTACAATACAAAAGTAAGAATCGAAAAATTCGTATTAAATTTTATTAAAAACGATTTTATTTTCGTAATGTTGTCATCGAGTAACAGATCCCTTACTTTACAATATTTTGGAATATTTGTTACGGTTTCGTCGGTTTCATCGAGTTTCCATCTGGATAACGCTTTTTGAAAGCTTTTATCAGTTGTGGGTCGATCAAGTGAACACCGTCCACCTGATTACCCAGCGTTATCCAATTAGGTTGAACATTATGTGGTCGTCCGAATAATTCAATCTTTTTCGTCCCCGGGCTCATACGTTCAATAATTCCATAAATCTCATCAGGCTTGTGGCTGGTAGCCCGAACTTCGGCTACGATAACATCGCTATCTAGTCCTCTATTAATTCTTGGATTCCCTTTCATTCCAACCAGACAGTGCTCTTTACCATGATTCAACCAGTGTCCTGTTCTGCCTGTCCTTATTATCCTTTGCAATTGATTCGTTTTTACCCAAATTATTTCGTCCACTCTTTCGTACCCCCATAACTGCAAACACTCTCTACCAAGTTCCATCGCTCTTCCCGTTACCCATAGGAATAGAAGACCCTCGTCTTGAAGGGCGGGTATACCTAATTGTCTCATTTCGTCGTCCGACATAGTACCATATGGTAACTCCATGTGAATATCCCACGGCGGGTCAGCCATTATCACAGCAAATTTACCTAACACGGTCATATCAAGGTAACGTAAATCACATTGTATCCATTGTGGCGGATAAAGAGTCAATTCGCTGCCTAGGGATCCACTGGTAGTTGGGCAAGCAACGCTACCGCCATTTTTACTATCTAACGTTAAAACTTTATTTACTGTCGCGCTGCTCGTGTTATCTGTATCGTTTGGTTCTTTCGGTTGAGTTGTTGGTCCGTCTACTTCATAGTGAACATACCTGGAAAATGTAGAATTGTAATAACTTCGTTTAAAGTAAACCAACAAAGGATTTCGATTTTTATAAGTATTTAAGAAATGCATACTTGCATGTGTCCATGTGAAAACAAGTATTGAGGAAACTGCAGTCACCTAACGATTCATCCGTGTGACTTTGAATGATCTTTTTGAAGTGAAGCTTTTTGCATTTCTCTGCAAATCCTGGGCCACCGTTTAACTTAACACAATCTACTCTTGTACCATGAGGACAGAATTCCATGACCTGAGCTCCTCCTTGGGATCGAAACCGTTCAGCTAATGATTTCTCCTTAGACGTTTGCTTTGATAATAAATCTAAAATTTGCTCTCCAACCTTTTTATTTTCCTTCTCCCTAATCGTGGGCATTGATATCAGGGACATTATATCCTCTGTATTCTTTTTATCCACTTTCGATTGCTTTTCTGCAGGCCCGTAATCATTTAATTCGGATGCAGACGTTTCTGCGCTCTCCGGATTCTCTGTATCATCGGATTGAGACTGATAAGATGATTGGGATTCTGTCACAGATAACACTGTGTATCCAAATACCTCGTTCTCTGTTACCTCTTTGATCCTGAAAAAGTATTTCATTAATTTCAATGCTCTTGAAATTGAAGTATAGGCTGATGCAGAAACTTACTAACTTAACAATATCTTGAGCTGCCAGTTTCTCCAAAATTTTATGGATATCTGTTGAGGACACATCTGCATTTAGGTTCTTACGTAGCTGGTCTATCAATTCGGCGGATGTAATAGGCAAATTGGGCAATGATTCGTGCAGAATGCACAAAACGTCTCTCTCGTATTCACTATGGTCTGCTCGTTGTGCATGTCCAGTTGAATCTATAAGAATCCAATCCAAAGTAATACTACCAAATGTGTTCAGTAGTAAAAAGATTATTTTACCATTGGTGAGTGATGATTCATTTGTCAAGGTGGATGATACTGGCGTAGCCGAAGTAAGAGTAAATAATTCATGTCTCTCACGTTTCCTCTTCTGTAGTTTCTCCCTTAGACTGTTCCTCTTTATTTTAATGGCTTGAATTTCCTCAAAGGCGTCTGACATGTCTTGAAAACACGTTATAAACAGATATTGTAGAAAAACACTAAAACTAGCAAAGAAAGTATTCATACCAAGTTGATGTACGAAAATCGACTTTGTTATGTAGTATTAAAGACGAACAATTACGTTGACACACATTTACGAATTGTTAGTTTAAACTTAAGTAATATTTATTTTCTCGTTATATTAAAAAAATATTGTTAACCCGTGGTAGTGGTGTATGAACACATTCGTCTTTCACTGTGGTGATCGAATATTAATAGAAAAGTTTAAAAAAAAAGCTAGCAGAAAAATAGTTGGATATTTTTTAAGAAGAAAAATAATATAATTTCACACCTTGCGACACCAATGAAAGTAATCTGTATAAGATGCTTATAAATGCATACGTCTACGTCTCCGCTGCAAACACGCACACAATCAACACAATCACACTGAATCACACACAATCCCCTAACGACGACTATGCAATTGAGACACTAACCTGACCATACATTAACATTATATCTAGCTTTAGCTGAAAAAACAAGAAACACATGAACACATGGTTCAATCGATGGCAGACTTATCGTGCGCGGAGAAGTCAAGTGTTTAAGTTTTATTGTTGTTATTAATGTTAATTGTGTTGAATAGTTTATGGCGAATAACAGAGAAATGTCAAACACAAAGGAATTCTTTCTTACCGTTACACAACGAATTTTTAGTAATTGGACTGCGTTGAAGGTGAGACGGTTTTCTTTGAGGTTGTAAAAATAAATTGTGTTACATATTTTTATCTAATATTTTTCATTAGATGGCAGTTGAACATGGAATGGGTACAAAGGAAGAAGCGATAGATTTTTGCCCTTACATGACAGAAGTAATATATATGAATGGTTAGCTATTACAAATTCTCATTTTTATAGGTTAACTTTTAAAAATCACAGTAAGGAAAAATTTATTTTGCCGACTAAAATATTCCTTATGATGACAATAAACTAGTATAAGAAGTATCATTAACGTTAATGTTTTCTTGTATTTCGTGAATTTGATATGTGGTTTTTCCCATGGAATTTTTTGGTAGAGTGCTCCAAAATGTTTGATACAAAATATAATTTGGTCTAGTAATGTACAAGGCATGTTTTCTGAAATGATTCTTTAATTAATTTTCTATCATTTTTTTAGAGAACTTAAATAGCAGTGAAATTGCTAATGAATTGGAGGATTATATGGATGAGCACTTTAATACTGAACTACAAGACGATAGTGCTATGCAAGTTGCAGGGGAGCTTCTGAGGTTTTTCCATTACTGTTGTCAAAATAATGAAACTATGGCAGTGGCAGAGCTTGAAAAGTTACCACCGCTTCAATCGTGGCTTGTTACTGGTGAACCCATGAGAAGGACACAAAATTCCTCTGTAATTGAAAGTGATAGTTCAGAAGATGAAGAAGAAGCATCTGAAGATATGCAGGTGGCAGATGAGTGGACAGAAGTGAAATCTAGACGGAAAAAATAATTGCTAAAAGATATGTAAAAGGGTATTTCTGTATTTGTTTTTATATAAAAGAATATACAAACTACTGTCTTACAGTATGTACGCGTTGGTCTTGTAAATGCAATTCATATACTAGGATCTCGTAATCAAAATACTTATCTATGCAGTCTTTAGACACTGTCAGATTTCATTTGGCAGTTCTATTCTCTGATTCTGAAAAGAAGAGATGGTAGTTAGAGCAATGCTAGATTTTGTATAAACACACATTCTGTAAATACGTTTGATTGTAACGTTTATTACGTTTGACGTAATGATTGTCACCTTTCTTATTTTGAGATAAAGGAACCGTACAATAACCATTGTGTTCTCGTGTAACACTCTCTTTTTTTGTTTCAATTACTCTCTCTTCAGGGCCTAATAAGCTTAAAATTACTGGTAAGAACAATAGTCCATGAAACAGACCAAACATTACTACACATGTAAATAACTGAAACAATAGGAAAATTGTTGTGTATTTAATTGAAAAGCAATAGCTAATGAATAAAATATTTTAGTGTTACCTTAAAAAAAGTACTAAATATGTAAGCTTCACTGGAACCCAGTAAAACGAATGCTAAGAATGTACTTAAACCTCCATTGAACACAGCCGGTCCGATTATAGAAAGTGTTGCAATTGCACGTTCTATACAAAACCATCAAACACACACACAGTGATATTAAAATTTACTTTTTCTCGAATTAGTGAAACACATTGTTATAATGTATACCTTTCTTGCTACCCTTTGTTCGAATAAATTCCAGACCGATGTGAGCTGCATAATCAACAGCAAGTCCCGCGCACAATAAAATCATAATGCTCGACGACATTTCGACCGTCAAATTTAAAAAGTACATGGAACCTAATAGATCGATGAGCGTGAAGAAAACACAACAAAGAACCCAAAAGGATGTCTTGATATCTCTGAGGAACACTACTATCACCACCCCAATGGTCACTATCTCGAGACACAAGTTCCTAATTAATTCTTCTCCTATCACCTACAAGAAAAATTACTAATTCAATGACTGTGAACAAGAAACTGTTTGAACAAAGAGTTTGATTACCTTGTTCGCCATCCAAGAGACATACTCGGGCGAAAATATGGCAATATAGTCATGCCCGTTAGAGAAATTAGTTCCTTGAACAGTTTCTCTGAGAGATTGCATTGCTGCTATTTGTTCGGTCGTTGTATTGATGAGTACGTGTTGTATCGGTATTTGCGACGTCTAGAGGAAGAGCGTAAACTATCTTTTTAGAAGGAAGACAACTAATTTTGTAATAGTTATTCACTCGTAAATACCGTTATATTATATTCTCCAATTGGTAGAGTACTGAAATTGATGTCCTTGATGTACGCTCGGCCCTCCTTGGTCAGAAGTAAGTATTCGGTCAGGACATTATAATACTCTTCGCTACTTTCAATATCACCTAGAATCGTCGACGACTATTAATCCTCGAACAATTTTTAATTGAGATTGATTAAAAGACTGTGGATTTGATGCATTTATAACAAAAATTCATAACAAATACAAAACTATAAAGGGATTAGAAGAATTGAATGATATTGTTATATTATTTTCAAGTTGCTAAAATTGTTACAATTAACTTGGACAATTTTTGTTTTGCATAAAGATCCACAGTTTATTAATTAAAAACTACCTTTGTTAGTAGCATTGAGCCATTTCTCATAGGCAATGAACCATGGTTCTAGAGTGCCGTTATTAATGAACTGATTTGCTTTCAGGCCTTCTACCAATCTGAAGAGGGAGTCACGGTCCTCATAATAGTCCACACCAGTCATATAAATGCCAGCACGGTTCCCATACTTGGGAAAGTATTCCTTCAGCTTGTTGTTGAACTGGATGGGATAGGAGTCCTGATTTAAGTACCAAAGGGGATCGAAGTTCTGCTCCAGCTGGAAGATGGCCCAGGTGTTGAGACAGAGGAGGCTGCCGGTGATCAACAGTATGATCGTTCTCACTGAGTTCTTGACCACCCACGGACCAATGTAGTTCTCGAAGATGATCTGCTGAGTGTTCCTCTGGCTGCACTCGTTCGGCTTCCAGTTCAATCTGGGACGACAGAAGCAACCGTCCTTCCGTGCCTCGAGCCTCTTCTCGTCGTAGACCAAACAACTCATGAAGAAGGTCATCTCGTACAAATACAAGAAGAAGATGCCCAACGTGGCGAATGCGTAGAACGATCTCAGACACGGCATCACCGTGGTCACGCCGAAAGCGAATGCGATCACGTTCGTGAAGGAAGTCACTGTGACGGACATGCCTTGAACGGAAGTTGGGAATCGATTATTTGATCCCGGAGGCAAGTGCTTGCACTGGCAATTTGATAATGGACCTTAACCACTGGTTACTAAAGGAAGATTACAAGTCTTTCTCTGAAAACCCATTGTCAAAATCTCAAGGGAACATACCGAAGTGATACACGCCGATTTTGATGAAACTTCGGGAAAAGATGATCCTTAGAAAAATATTGGACACATGTGTTCTTTATCGACAATCGTCTACATTGAAGCGGCGCAAACAACCCTCTATGTTGGGGGTCGAATCATATTTTGTGATAGAGGGGAAACTGATAGTTCCCAAAATATTCAACGAAATATGGTTGCGACCCCTGATATGTCCAATATTTTTCTAAGAACTACCTATTCCCGAAGTTTCATCAAAATCGGCGTATCAGTTCGGTATGTTCTCTTGTCAGTGCAAAGCTCGATGAACCAAAGTTCTGTTGGAGCAATCGAGGCTTGCTTACCCGACTGTTGCATCGCCTTGGCGAATCGGACCGGCAGCTCGAGCGCCTGGTCGGTTTCCGACAGATTGTTCAGGCCCTGCATGATCACGAACATGTTATCGACTCCTATACCGAGCAACAGAAACGGTAGAATGGAATGTATCGGCCCGTACGAGTATCCCAAGTAGTAGCACAATCCGTATGAGGATAAGATTGCCTGACCAATCACAGAGACTCCCATTACTGACAAATAAATTCGTTGCTCCAGCGCGTTACATTTACCGATCATTGCCATCACGTAAACCGCGATCAGGGATATCCCACAGCACAGTACTGTCATATTGCTGTTCAGTATCTGGTGCAGGGTGTCTATGTAACTTCGCGAGGCGATCGCGTAAATTTCCATCCCCGGTGGCAGGGTCACGTTCGCGTGTAGAACGGTGTTTATGAACGCCAGCTCCCACTCTTCCGCATCCGAGTTCGTTTTCTTCAGCAACCAATTCATAATGGTCGCCTTCGCGCCCCGAATTCTGCCTTTCTTATCATAAGACAAACCCGCGAGCAGGGGACCGATATCTAGAAGCAGGTTTCTGTCGTTCCTGAAAGGAAGGTATTGCCAACACTTTATCTACTGAAAGCCTACTAATATATATGTATATATAATAGAATCTTCAGTTTTTCAACTCCAGACAACTAAACTTAAATCCGTGTTAATGTAACTAATCGACTCATAGACTACGAATTAAAAAATAGAAAGGCGTTCAAAATTAACTTTTGATTTAAACTGGGAGTGCTACGGGAACATCTCGATTTCGCAAAGTTGGCGAGAGTCGGCAGACTATTTGACGAATGTTTAGTTATGTAGGGTTAAAGACTGGTTCCAAATGAAATGGTTGGATTACGTTAGTGGAGTTGACCGATAAACTGTCCAACAAATTTTAACTGACGTAGTTATTAGTACAACCATCGGACCAGTCATGTTGACTGAAACGGTAAAGGACAGGGACTCACTTGTTCTTGAATGCCTTATTGACATCGTCCACAATCTCCTTCTTCGACAGTTTACGAATATCCTTATGCAAACTGGTCTCCCACAGTTGTATGATGGACTGGTATATGCAGCCATCCTTGAACAGCGTGCTGTTCAGCTCAGAAAGGATGTCGTCGGTGATTTCGTAATCCTTCATGATATCCGTGGTTTCGTTCTTGTCGAACCAGGTGAGATATCTGCAACGAAACACATTCTGTTTACTCGAGCAGATTGTGTGTGTTTCGGGGATTCTAACATTCGTTCGAGTCTCACCCAGCGCACACGTCCTCCCAGGTGTGATTGTTCACCTTCACCCCCTTCACGGACTGCTCGATTTCACTGATCTGTGAAAAAGAGAGCACAGTCTCGATCATTGATCCCGAGGAGCGTGATACTCTGCCAAATCTCTGTTGCGACCAATCGTGGCTCGACTATCATGCGTGAAAGAGGAGAAGAACCTTCACATTAGTATAATTCATGATCGCCTATGTACCGATTGCAGCACTTCCGGGTCGAAGACGTTAGGGGCGGTCACGATGATGCTCTCGTATCGGAAATCGTCCCGGAAATGCGATCTCACCCACTTGGCGTCCTGGCGGATGATGGAGTCCTCGGAGACAAACAGTTCCACGTCGTCGATCTCCTCTCGCCAAAGCAGCATTCCCGGCGCGTAGACGCAGTTCACGCAAACAGACACCAACAGCCATAGCCATGGCTTCTTTCCTATACTCAGCCCGATGCTGAGGGTAAAACAGACTTTTATAACATTTATTCAACAGTTCTAGCGTTGGTTACTGCTCTAAATTGGTAGCATTCATGCAATTTGCGCACTAGATGCCGAGGAATGATGATAAAAGGTTTCAACAGAGTTCCTTCGACTGTTGTAGCGTTCGGCGTCGATGAACGAAGATAAAAGGTTCTCAAGAATTTAATAACATTCTTAGCCATGAATCATAGACATTCAAAAATTACGAGGTTAATCGTCGGTACGTGGTAAATGTGTTAATAGTGCATTTGACGAACTGTTTCGACGTTAAACGCTGAGCAACGGAGATACAAGATTTCGGCATAGCATGCTCAAAGATTTCAACGTTAGAAAAGAACACAAAGATTAATCTTTGCAATCGGAGAGGCTCGTGCATCGACGTTTATCAAACGAAAGTCCCAGTCGTTCGAGAAGCGCTGATCATTTCGTTAACTAACGCTGTCTAAGCGTTAAGGGGTCTTCGCGTACAGGAAGAGGAGACGACTGCTTAGCATAATGTCTTGCAAAAGACGTACCAATCCAATCGTGCAATCCATCGATGCAATTTTAAAAGCCACGCAACGAACGGATCCACGGGAGACAGAGAAGAAAATTCTTTTCAGTCAACGGGGGTCAGTTCTAGTTGACAGAAATTCGTCGAATTTAATTGGCAGATAGAAAGACCAACGACCCATGAATGAAATAATAAGAAGTCGCCGCAAGATAAGGAATGGCGCCTAAACCGTCGACAGTGTCATATAGACCAGTCATAATTCGTGGAACGAAAGAAGTACGTTTGATTCGGCTAATTAAGAGGGCCGCGATGATCTCACCTTAAGTGGATTAAAGTGACGCGAGGCTCGAGCCCACGAAAAGCGAACGATGGTAATGTTATTACGTTGAACGAGATTCGACCCAGTGCTGATTGTCGATTGGACACCGAGGCACGTGGAGATGGATCAATGGACAGAGTAATTCGACCGATTATCGGCGCGGATCAACCCTTCGCTTTTAAACGATGACCTGTCGCCTGTTTCACGCACAGATCTACGCTCTACTCTTCAACTACTTGTCATTCGCTCAAACAAAATCGTCCAGCACTCTATTTCTTGAAGAAATAATTTTTTAAAAACAGAGACTGTCCCAAACTATTGAATCCAGTTAGCCAGGCGTTAAATGAAACAGTTATCTTTCGGCTTTAAAGAAGGGAACTTCTTTAAAACGCGTCCTCATAGAACAGATATTTTAAAACATCTATCAAAAATTATTCTTCAAACTTTATAAAAATTCTTCAAAATAAAATTTTTACTTTCAAGAATTATTCGCCACCGTTCCTAACGGAACTTACAGTACGAGGACGTTTCTCAAAAAAGTTTGATTTTAATATTTATTTATTGGAGTCTCCCAAGAAGCAACTTTATGCCTCTTTCGAAGAAATTGCGGTTACTTCTTCCAGTAACTCTACCGTAAATTAAGTTTCAGATGGACAAACACGAGCCAAATCGAAGTTCCCAATTGATGTGTTTCGACAACAGCAAAACTGCTTCTACGACTAAAAACTTGTAGCGAAAGCAGTGAACTACGATATCACTGGTTCTCGAACGTTGAAACGTGAAATGCAACAGTTACCAACGAGTCGGAGTTCATTCATAGCTGATCAACGGAGAAGAGGACAATCTTTTTGTTCGAGCGGCGCACAATCGCCGTGAAAATACGGCTTCGCCGTAGGCGGTTGTTCCTGGCAATTAACGTCCACGTATGAAATTACCATGAACGGACGTATATTTCAATGCCAATTCGTTCGAGGGAACCTATTATTCAACGCGATCGTTTCGGTGACAATGCAGAAAGCCGAGACACCGGGGTATGATTCACCGACATCCGATCTATTTTTTCCTGCCGATGCGGTGGGTAACGATCACACCATAAAGAAGGATCGATGCGAGGCAGCGGGGCTTCTTCGCAGGGGAAGAACGAACGAGAAAGGTCGTCGAATCTTCAGTGAATATTCCTCGTGATCGTTCCTCGGACTGTCTTCCAGCGATCATCCTGTAAGCCTGATCCTCCGGTCCACTTAATTGCAACCCTCTTATCGCGAATTCAGAAACGGTAGGGACTCGATGCTCGGAGGATCGACGATCCAGGATTCCTCGAGGGACCCGACAGGTCCTGCAGACTCACTCACCGGTAGAATATGCGATCCGAGTTCATGTGGAAGTCCAGGAGGATGTTCTTGAGCCGCGTCCACATAGAGGGCCAGGCGCCGCCCGGCGTGTTTGCCCGTTCCATTTCCATAGTCGTGCGACACTCAGGTCGTTCCGCGGCCAAATGTCCACTGACAGCGATAGCAAGCACACGGCCGGAGTGCGGCAGCATGCATGTGACTAACGGTGGAAGTAATCTGCTACAATTATATAACGTTCGCTCCGGAGGTTCGTCTGCAGGGCCGCAATGCTGATGCCACCGGAGGATGAGGAGGAGATCCACCTCCCCCCTCCTATTGTCTCCTCCCGCGGGGTCAGCGGGCCCCGTGATCCCCGTGGACCCTTCACGAACCTCTCCCAACTCCATTTTACTCATGAAAATAGAATTTCCGAATAGTGATACACATGATAAAGGCGACGTATATACGGCAATAAACGTCGGATAATGCTTTGGAATCTTTTTTACGCAAACTATGCTACTGATTCTTCTGATTTTTTGGAGTATTTTGTTGCAGCATTGACGAAGCCAATAATATTTTTGTGATCGAAGAAATGTAGATTTTATCGAAGATTCTTGAATTCAGAAAGATCTTTTTATGGGAACTATGTCACCAATTCTCTTTACATTTTTAAGGCACTCTATAGCGCTACTAGGGAAGCTAATCAAATTTTATTAATCCTAACATTCCCAAGCTCCGCTCTGTCACGCGGACTCCTAACGGGGGGAGGGGGAGGCTCCTCGAGCCCATACTCGTCTTTACTCATTTCGCCTAAGAAAAAATTATTTAAAACAAAAGGTTGGTAATATTTAAGCGTGTGATACTTTATGAACATTCTATATTGTATTTAGATGTGTATGTATACAATAGAATAATATAAGATAATGTCTGATGAATACATCGATTCTTCAGATGACAAACATGAATGATAGGATACAACATTTATAGAATGCTTTTTGCATACATGATTTTTACATTTATAGCATTTTTGTTTGGGTTTCGATATATTACTATATTTGATCCTTAGTTCTGGGATTATATTTGTTATTCTCTGGAGATAAGAGGAGCGTTTGGGTCCGTTCGCGTCAGTGTTTTTCTTTTCTATGCACTGTAATTTTTTTTCTATAACAGCAGAACCTTCGGGATATTAAACTATAATGTATAAACGACAATAAATAATTTTTTCAGAATTTTTCACCCAAGATAAATAGTCCTAATTTCAATTTTTCCAACCTGTGGGCTCGAGAAGCTTCCCCCCCCCCCGTTGGGAATGCTACGGTTAATAGTAAAAATGTATTTATTGTTGAGATACAAATGAAATTCGTTACGAGCGTTTGCCTCCATTTGAAACTGAAAGTTGAAAGTGACTCTTTTTTTCACGAGTCCATTTGTTGCTCTAGCAAAGGTTTTGGCGAATTCGAAGAGTTTCGACTGAAAAAGGCAACAGACGCTGTTGCGAGTGTAAGCGTTTGCTTTCAGCGCTTATCTCATGTTACAAATAAAGCAGTTTCATTTATGCGGCACGATTAGCATAATTCTAGCATGGTAACACTCTACCGTCGCGATGGAAACGATGCATCGAGAGAAATACAAGGCGGATCAAACTTGTTTCCTCTAATCGATCGTAAATGTTCATCTTCGTTCGCTTTTTACTTCTTCTTTTAAAAACAAAAGTCTCTGCTTTCGATGACGCAACGGTACAAATGGGGTAACCTATTTTAATCGCAATATTCGATTTTGAATCGATATAATAATACTAATAAAATTTAATCACTGTGTCGTTTTTAATCCTTATCACCCCGTTCAGTAGTATTGCTGCCAAATGCAAAATAAAACACAAATGAACAGAATGACTATACAGCATATTCTTTACCATCTTAGAATTAAGAACATTCACCTCGAATGGCAAGAAAGAATGTTGTACTATTCTTGAAGTAATATGAGGGTTGAACGAAATCTAAACATTGCAAAGATGTTTCTAGTTTTTCTAAATAAAAGATCAATGTAGAGCAGGAGATAAGTGGATCGTATTTGCCCCATTTTTAGTCTTATCTAGCCAGGTGAATTCTGTGACAATGTCATCGCTCAAGGGGACAGATCGGTCGAAAGCCAGCGGAAACAAAATGCTTAAACTACCGTTCGACTCGGTCTTGTTTCTCGAACAGAATTTGTCCGATGACCACCAGATCGCGGTTACATTACGATAGATTCGAAGAGAAGATAGACTTTAGATTGACCCACATATTGCGTCAATTATCACTCCTCTTTTGAAACCTGATGACCACGCTAGGTGCAAAGTTTCATTAAGATGCAAACTGGTCCAAAATTCAATTCTACCTGAGTAAAAATTAAAAGAAATGAAAGTGCAAAAACATAATCAGAATTATTAGTCTTTTATATCTCCGACGGGCGAGCAATGAATACTCTTTTGCCCGGACACTTTTGCACAGAGATCACTCCATAGAAAATGTGCAGAACACTAAGTGTTGTGCTCCGACTTCAAAAGATGTAACAGGAAATTCGTATTATTTGTGAGATGACCTGATAACCCTGCCGCAAGACCTTGACGAAAGGATTAGCCAAAGAAAGAGCTGGATGATTGGTGCAACAGATGCGCAGTGCCGTGGGTGGACCAACGAAACGGCAATCGTCCTGAAAAAGAGCAACGTAACCGAGTTATTAATTTTCTCGTAACCGGCCCGAGCGAACTTCCTCCGCAACCTGCAATTATTCTGATTCCATGGTGCATAGTTATTTGAAACTCGGCTCGTTCACGGATGAATGGCCGAGGAAAAAGTGATTTGCGAGTCTGAATTGCGGGGGAACGATCGATTTTCAGCCTTTCTCCGACACTTTACCAATTGGATGCTGTGTCATTGCTTTACTCAGCGAATATTTTAACATTCTGGCAATTTGTGAACAAATCTGCACAACTGCCGTCATCATTCTCGTCTTCCGATATGCAGTTTAAATTCTTTTTTTCGGATAGTTCGTCGACCTCTTGCTGGAAGCACACCTTTCTCCACGAAACATTAAAATGTAAGTTAATCGGACGATGTCGATGAAAGCGGCAAACTGGAACGATATAAGTAGAGTACGGATGTTTATGCAAATTCCTCCTTATACAAACTGATGCCGACCGTAACATCGAGTTATGAATAATATTATAAATATTCCGTAAATGCTATTATGCAGTGACTCTGCGGTAAGCAATTTTACTCGCTGTAATTGCACGACCATTTGGAAACATTCGATTCACTTGAGCTTTTATAATATATTTGAACTAACCGCGCGCAAATTAATCAGTGTGAGAGAAAAGACAGATTAACATTGTCCTTTGTCTCGTTCATTTCACGCTATATGTATTGGTTGATTTTAACAGTAGGTTTACGGATTATAATATATACCCAATGAAATAAATTTGTTGAGCAATTTCTCATTGGTACATCTTTATAATCTCAATAATCTTAAACTAAAAATATTATTAAAACGCATCATTTTGACGCGTTCCGTAAATCTAGTGTTAAGGGAGTAGACTCCTTCTTCCAGGATTGCAAGGGTGCGGGATTCGCGTTCTCATTTCTCGATAATACAAAAAGACTACTGAAAAATCCCATTTTTGTATTATCGAGAAATAAGAACACGAATCCCACACTCTTGCAATCCTGGAAACGAGTCTACCGCCTTAAAGAATGCATAGAAAAAGTAGTGGAGTTTTTTCATTCTTTTAATTATTTTCGCGCCATCAATATTTTTTTGTTTTTTGCACGGTAACATTGTAATATTGGAGTCAAAGTCAGCGATTCTTGTTCAGTAAGCAATCGCTGCTTGGAACCGGCTTTATGATCCTGGAGAAGGTAGGGAGCACTGGAAGCGAGTGCCTTTCCCATCATCCGAGGATGTTCAGTATTCCTGGTTCCAGTCAGACCGATGGACGGTTCTCTCTTCCGCGTTGTTCATCGTCGATTCGCGACCATTGATTCGCAGTTAAACCGTGTGTTGAACATCGGTGCTCGGTCTGTCTGAGCGAAGACACCTGGAAGTGAGTACAGCATCAATCTAGTTCGTTCTGAAACAGTTTCCAAAGAAGACTCTATCGATCGAAACGTTCTAATCGAATTAATCATTGTCACAGTTCGTCCTCGGATGAATACGATGTCCCGGTTCTAGAAAATTCAATCGAGTTAACTAGGAAGCGGCAATTAAAACACCGCTCTGCTCCAATGTCGTTTTTCCTCGGGATTTATTCGTTAATTGCGGCCCGCCACGGTGCTGCCGTTCAATAATTACCGCGTTTAGTCTTTTCTCTTGCCCCGTCTGTTCCTATGAATGATTTTGAATCGTTCCAGACCTATCGCTGAAACTAGATTCGCGAAGGATTCCGCAACCCAGCGGCTACCGCGCCCGGAAACTGAATCATTCGTCGAATTTCGGCCGATCGTTGAATTCGTAATGGATTAACGGGTTTTAGAAAGTTCTTGCGACCGACTACGTCGTTCGAGTAACTATTTGTCAAGCGTTTTACGCGAAACGGTGAAATTTTCTGGAACGTCAACATTCATCAATAGCTGACGGTCATTAACAATCAAACATGACACGGTTCTGCGTCAGCTGCAAGAAATAGGAGCCATTTAAGAATTTCTTTGTTTCTCTAGCAGTTTCTATAAATTGAGGATAATATATTAACGTTCCTAAATTCTTTTAATCCTTTTACTGTTTTAAATAACACCCACTCATTCTTGTCTAGAAGAGTTGATTAAGTGCAAGATATGATAGTCCATTTAAGAGTTATATACTTTTTGTCTCCCAATTAAGTGTCGTTAATAAATTCTAAGTGAAAGATAGGAGAGAAAACGATTCCAAAATAGCAAATTAGGCGAGGCAGGTGGTCCTGTTAATTTCCTATCGCATTTGCATATCGCTTTCAGTAGTCAAACCCGAAAAGAATGTATAGAATGACCGTGAACTCGCGCTCGAAGAGTATCGCGCACGTGGGTCGACTTTTAAGCAACTCCACTCTCTCCGGGCGACTTTTTCTAGCGTTTTAATGGCTCCGATACTTTTCTCCTCGATGATTCGTCGAATCATGCGTTCCCGGAGGATAGAACTTTCGAGCGCCGCGAATCCGCTTTGAATCGCCGGCGAATCGAATTGCTGTTACAGCTAACGATCTCGTACAAATTTTCTTTAGTTTCTCTTTGCCTGTTTGCACCTGTTTGTAAGCATGCTGTTACTTTAATCCGCAATGTTTGCAGCGTGCAGTCAAGCTGCATCATTATTATTGTAGCACTCGTACGATCTTGAACGCACAACGCAACATTTAAGATCGCAAATATTGAAGTCGAGTGCAAGTACCTTTGTCAAACATTGATACAAGTTGAAAACAGACACGGAGTCTACAAGGAAATAAACATTAAGTTATGTCCACACTGAAGCGACGTCAAAGCGGCGACTTTTTTCAAGATATACATGCAACATTAACTAAAAGTTGTTCATTGTTACTTTCTGGTGTGGACGTAGCTTTATAACTTCAACATTGTACAATCTCAAACTCGCAGCGCAACATCTCCAGAAAATCCGAACGAGTTCCGAGTTCTTTTATCAAACTGCGATCGAACTGAAAATGCAGCGTCTACGGGAAACATTACAATTCAAAAGGGCCTCTCGCGTAGCAACAGCCAGGGTGACAGACCTCTCCTAATCTCTCGATTCATAATTTCCCGTGTCGCTTCGACTCTCTGACCCGAAACGTAAATGCCCGATTATTCAAATGCCGTGATTTATTTAGCATCTGTTGCGAGAGATTCAGAGCAGCGTGGCCGGCGCGCCTGCAACAATGGCACGGTCTCGGGATTCTCTATATCCGGGATGAAACGACCGGAATGCACCGGGCAAGCCTACCTTTTTTCTATCGGGGAACGATTGATGGTGTTTCTGTGTTAGTGTAACTGCGTTCACCTTGACCGAAGAAAGTGTTACGCGAGCTCGCCGAGCGACGCCTCTCGATTCATGGGCACGCCGACCGGCACACGAGCGTCGCGTTTTACGAGCAGTTATTCATTTGGCTCTGTCGTGTACGGTACACTACATTCTTACGGATAAATCATCCTCCTGTCGATTCCGCTTCCTAGTTTTCTTGATAATCGCCTGTGGACCGCGAACTCGTCAGACAATGCGAGTAAAACGCCCAGCAGGTAAATGTCGATAGAAAACTAATTAAAACATGATAATAAATCACCATCTTTGGAGGACATCGCATTCGACTTCGACAGACTATGTTCAAAAACAGATATACCTTTTTTCATTCATGTAACAATGAACACGACGTGCTTTTCTCCATGTGAATACATTATTTTCTTCGTCTTTTAGATCTCTAAACTCCAGGTAACAGCCTGGAAAAGATTATTTCATTTCTTTATACACGTCAAAATAAACGTATGTCATATTCTCAAAATGATGTTTAAAATAAATATTAGATTGTTCCATATAAATGTCCGATTTGTAACAGTACCGTTAAACAGGCAGAATTTTTTTCCTAAATAAAACGTATTAGTGAAAATAACATCCCTGGTCACATCCAGGAAACGCTTCATAACATGTGCATTCTAAAATCCGACATTTCATATGCAACAACCATGTAGCTTTCCTGTGTACACAACAATGAATTAATAGCGTGGCACGCATTCCCAATTAAGTGAGTCAAAACCATGCCTACTATAGTCAGGACTTTGCGGTATGCATCCGAAAACTGCCTTGTGCTACCTTCAGAACGTTCAAACTTCATGAACAGCTTGATGCTGCAATCATCATGTCCGAAGCTTGACCTTCCTAGAACCTCGTAGGTAGATGCTCTGTACCTTAAAAGGAAAGGCATGTAAAGCATGTGAAAAGTGTTCCGACTGACCGGGACTATTCAGATCTTGTCCTTGATTAGTAAAGTCGAACAGCTCGAGAGGCTGTACCGAGAGAGTGCCCAAACATCGTGTCGCGCCTCTATGTTAATGAATCGCTAAGTTTGTTCAGCGAACGCTTCTGCATAGATCCAGGCTTTCGTTTCCTATCCGGGGCTGGCAACGTAAGTGGAACGGTGCGAGAAATGCGTCGACGCGCAGTCAGTCAGCTCAGGTAGCTCGAGAGTTGGTCTAATTATGGGAATCATCTGCGAAATTGTAATTAACAGAAGCGCACGTCCAGTCGGCTATACGCGAAACTCGGCCTCCATCCTACACGCAATGCAAATGTCCGATCCGCAGACTTCCTAAACCCTCCGCGAGCAGACGATTCGTTTCCAGGTTTCAATCTGTTCATTTCGAAAAGTCTAATTGTATTTGGTTGTCCAGAAAGTTTTCTGGTTCTCCTTTTCAGAATGATTGTATTAAACTGCGGGTTTTTAAGCATCATGAAAATGTTCCAAGTCAACTGTAAGAAATAGAAACTAGATCAAACTGCATGTCCTCTTTCAATATCAAATTTTAGTATGTCGATAGTTGTACAACAATCTTCTTCAACTTTTCCAATATCTTTACAGTTTAATATTTCACTCATCCATTTTGTCATAAGCCATAAATGCATAAAATCCGTATCTAATAATTATACATATGTTGCATACAAGAATTGGTATTCTAAACTAACAAACGTCCCAAATAGCACAATATTTTCGACTCAAATTTCCAGCGGTTCGGAACCGCAGAGACTTTCACAACAACTCAGTAAATTGTATGCTGGTAAAAGTTTTCCATGTGTGACTGTGTGTATACCATTGTTTCCAGCAGCATGATCTCGAGGATAATCCTGCTGGCGCTGGCGATAGGGCTGACGACCGGTCAGCTGAACTTCGAAGGTAGCCCGCTGACCGAAAACACCGAGTACACTGCTGAAGAATCACGATTCTCTCAAAGAACCGCGAGGCAGCAGGAAACCGCAACGAACGTGACGACGCCGCCAGAGCTACGTTCCCAGAAGCTCTACCCAATCTTGAATGATGTTAAAAACGCCTCGAAAAACCTGGAAGAGAAATCTGCTTCGAAACATGCATCGAATACTCAGCATCTAATCACAGTGCAGCCTGATGTGGTGCAAACGTCTCGCCAATTATCTCCAAGCGCCTACAATCGAGGGAGCATCGCCGCAAACCCGACAGACTACTACGTGAACACACCCGAGTCGAGACATTCACCAAATTCTCAGATTCTGATCACAGCGCAGCCCGAAGTGCAAACGTCCCGCCAATTATCTCCAAGCGTCTCCAATCGAGGAAGCATCACTGCCAGCCCGGTAGACTACTCCGTGAACGAACCAGAGTTCAGACATCCACCAAATCCTCAGCATCTGATCACGGTGCAGCCTGAGGTAGTGCAAACGTCTCGTCAATTATCTGCGAGTGCCTACAACCAAGGAAGCGATGGCACAAACCCGGCGGATGCGGCCCTAACCACATTTTTGAACTCGAAGACGCCGGAGGAGTCTCGAATGTCCTTAGACAGTTATCTGCAGAATGCAGCAGGCTCTCAGAGTGTCATTAGAGAGCAACCAGGCCAGCAAACGGTGCCTCTGGCTAATCAGCCACAATTAGCGCGACAGACGTTGCCGATCGCCCCACAAGTTAATCAGCAATCCACGGGATTGTCTTCGCCGGTGAATCAACACCTGATGTCGCAGCTTATGCAACAACGGCAGGCGGTGTACGCTTTCCCCGTTAATCAGAGGCAGCCGTACAACGAGCAGCTCTACAGCGTGCCTGTGAACTCGCAAGATCCGCGTGCACCTGTTCCAGCGACCGCGATCGGCGCGGCTTTGCAACAGCAGACCTTGCAGGCGCCTTATGCGCCGGGGATACAAGCCAGAAACGACATTTTCTATCCGCCCGGATGGCATCAGCGTGTGAGAAGAATCCGTGGGAGACCATTCCCCTATGTTCAGTCCAGAGGCGGTCCCGGACTCTACAATGCACCTGTCCCAGGTGAGATTCCAGTCGAAAGTCGCATCTTTCTTAGACGGTAGGGAATCGTGTTTCGCAAGATGATTAAGTGAATCTGCCGCTAACGATCGTGCGAAGTTGGAGAAGTGTTATATAAGCATGATATAATAATCGTTATGTGGATCTAGCGCGATTTATTTGTCCTGGAACTACTGACGTAGTCCATAGGGCCTCCGTAGAACTTCGGGGTACCTCAGGATTTAAATTATGGCCTCTATGTTCGTGGATTTAAAGTTTAGGAGCTACGAACAGTGGGCTAAACCTTGGTGCAAAACCCGGACAAGTTTAATCAACCTGTACTAGTTGATGAAATTTCATGCTTCGGTTTTTGATTAATACTTCAGCAGCCGGGACCCGAATAATAGGATTTTCAGTAGTTGTACTGTAACAAAAAGAAGCTTAGAAATCTTTTTTGACATTATAATCTAAAACGAAATCCTTAGATGACGTTACTGGAAGTCTTTGTTGGTTCACAATTGAAATTGTTGTTGCTGTTGAAAGATTCACTAAAAATTCTTTAGCCATGAGTTTTTAAGAATTATGAAGTAATCGCCGGTAGGTAATGTGTTGTTAAGAAGTACGTGCTTGTTGTTTCAGGTCCCTACAAGCCGAAGTCTCCCCCAGTGGAGGTGATCTACACGAAGCCCCCAGGCTACAACCATGGACCGCCAGTCCTCAGCAATCCCCCGATAGCCTACGAAGATGCTAGCAATTGGTTTCCTGAAGCCGACCATCCTCCACCCAACAAAGACGTCTACTATTCCCAGCTTTACGCCCAATCCTATGATCCTCACTATTACAACTACATCGCCAAGACGGGCAAAATAAAGCCCCATCTCTATGGGAAGCTGGGTAAATACGAAGACGAGGGCAGCGGGATCTGGGCCGAGCTGTATCGCGGCTTCAAGAAACACGGCTTGAAGAACATCATGACGCCGACATTCCTGCTGGGCATGACCCTTCCGGTGGTGACCCTGATGCTCACGGCGCTGGTCCAGAAAAGATCCTTCTCCTCCAGGTCGGACTCTAGGGAGTTTTCTAGAGAGGAGACCATCCAGGAGTACCTGGACCAGTTGCGGGCGGCCGTCGAGTGCTACGAAAGGAAGAGGAAGAGGAGGGACACCAGCTACGACGGCTGCTGAAGCGCAGAATGTCGGCTCATCTGCAAAGTTATCAGGGTCCCAGCCGTCCATTTTGAGCAATCGTGGCCAGTGTGGCCACATCAAGACTTTTCTCCCACTTTACCTTACTTCTTTTACGATGGCAAGGATCCCCAACAACCGCGTCACGTCACATGACCAATCCGGTAATGGTAGAGAAGGGCTAACTCGATTCCCTTCAATTTCTCCTGTCTGGTCACACTGGTCGTGACTCCTTCAGGAAGCCTTCCTTCATATGAAACTCCAGATTTCGGAAAGAACTGCAAGTCATTGTCAATGTCCTCCTGTTTTCTAAATCATTTGAGTGCAAAGAAATTGTCGAGGGAGCACGGAAAGAGACAAAATGGATGTCTTAGAACGTGGTAGCTTGTAAGATGGTCAAATAGTTTTACTAATTTATGGAACAAAGGACTCTTTCTAGGAGCGTGTTCGAGATACGCCTAGAGAGTCTGTCGGGCAGAGACGGCCGAAGATTGCCCCTTAGGGGGCTGTCCTTGCTCCGGCTCTTAGGGCATTTTGAAGTGACCATTTCTTCTGGAATGGTCTTTATCTCTTTGTCCAACACGATTTGCTCACGGGGCAAACTCGGAGCGCCCCTAGAGGTGAACAGCGCTCGTAGCCCACGTCTACTGCGAACGAGCCTTGAGTTACGTGTTTTGTATATATCGTCTGTAAAATAATAACGATGCCGCGAGTTCGTGAGTATCCACGGAACTGATAACGCTTTTTTATTAAATGGATGCACGATCGCGACGCGGCGGTTCGTTGCGTGCGTGCGATAAATGAATCGTTAGATCATTCACACACACACACATGGGAGAAGGCGACAGTGAAACATTTCTACGTGAGAAGCGAACGTTCGCGGGTCAATTATCACTGACCCTGTTCACATACACGTGCCGCCGCGCCACTGCTACACCGTAAGCTTCAATTCCTTTCAATTCCACTGTCAAACGCCAATTTTACATTTCGATAACCAGCTGACGATTCTTATACATTTTGATGTGTTGAACGCGAATCCGAAAATCGCTCTTCTTCGTCTTTCTCGACTTTGAAATTTAACTTCAAACGAAAAGTGAAATTTTCAACTTTAAGAATTTTTCTGCTTCAACCGTGAAAGCTATACGACTAATCCTTAAGAATAGTAGTTAAGTTACTTGTTAGTGTATTTGCACCTTTAAAAACATGTTTTGAAGATATTTGAAGAGAGCGAGACGCCACTTCAACGCATCAATGTTCTCGGACATCTTTAAAAAGAAAGTTGAAATCTGTTGGACAGGCCTTCCGGCAGTATCGATGTTTCTTCGTACTTTGTACTTTGTAGTACTTTGCCTGTTCTGGCCGAATAATTAACAAATTGAAAGATGATATTCGATTATGCAAACGGGAGACTTCAACGATCAAATTTTTCTTCGAGATCTCTTCCGTTTCCATATACTTGGTCGGGAAAAATATGATTCACGGACGCTGCGAGCAACGGTCTTCGACCCAGATTCACGCGTTTTGCGCGACGAGCCCTGAATTCCAAATCAGAAATGACATCCGCGATTCGCTGCACCATCCGCGGCCCGTGCGCGTCGTGAATCGTGACACAGAAATGGATAACCGGTTTAGGCGTGCACCGTCAATGATTTCAGTCTTCGGTTTTAATTAATAATTACGCGACCTGCTTGGGAAATCAGTCCAACGCGACAGGTCGAAATCACTTCGTTTTCTATATTGTCTCTGATTTTTTCCGCGGGTCAATTAACTCGTTCACCTGTTATGACGGGTCGGAAGGCTCCAATTTAGCTTCTAAACGTGATCATCGGTCAGACCCACCATGTGATTTTTCAAGCTATTTATGATGTTTATTCTGACATAAATTTCTTTATGAAACTATATTTTGCTTCATGTTCCGCTATGTCCCAAGTAAAGTACGCAGATGTTCATATGTATTGGTTCCAAAGAGAAGTCATTTGCATTCCTATCTTTTCGAAAATTATGCCAAATTAGCTTGAGTATTTAGGCCCAGCAACTAGAAGTTTAGAGTGCATGCTAAGAAGCTTTCATTACGATGAGTCGCGTTCAATCATTAAAAGTCTGCTAATAAGTAACATATCTGGCTAGAAGAACACGGATCTCCTGCGTTTCGAATGATCCTGGCGCGGTGACGCAACATTCAAGAGCACGAAGCTGATTAGCGCCGCGGCAATAAGGTCAATTACGATAACCTGGCCATTAATGAACCTATCGTGAATCAAGCGTGACGGTTCACGTGCGACCAAGCTGCCCGTTTAAACTCGACGAGCAATCACGAGATAGAAATCCAAAATCCCTGCGGAGATGTCTTGTTGAATCTTTGGGACCGTTCTACTCTATTCGATTGACCGATTGCTGGTCTCATTTCTCGATTCGATGTGGATCCTCTCAAGCTTCAGAAAAATTACAACTAGCACTAATTGGCGAACGAACCGGTTTCTTGAGACGACTTGCACTTTAGACGTCGCACCGGAAGTCCGCGAGACTCTCCTCTCATCTATATCCGAAACAGTGCTTTTGCTAAACTCGATTCTGTGATTTTTCGTTTTCGTGGCGGAATAAAGTAATTCTAAAAAGGATTTGATCGTGACTAAAATAGCAAATCAAGGTTTCATTAATCAGTACGAATCAAACCTGAAAACACGGAATTTCCCAGGAGTCGTAAGGTGACAATCGAGACGGCCTCGACAGACTCAATTAAGCTTCAAGTGCCCTTTACATGAAACGGAAAGAATCCACGGACTGAATGGAAATATAAATTCATTCCCTCGCGTACCCCGACGAACCGATTATAATTGAATTATCCGATCGAACGATTGACGGCTTGATTCGCGGGTCATGGGACCCAGACGCTGTGTACGCTCCGCGTAACAAGCAGCGATTATTAGTTTCAACTCAGCCCCTTGGGGGTCATTAGAATGTCTAAGGTCAGCGCGATACTCAGGGCATTCTGCCTCTGACAGAGGGAGCAATTACTGGAAATATTAATTGCATAATGATTAATTATGTCTAACTTATTTTCGTCTGCAATGTACATTTCTCTAATAAATAGAGGAGCGCAGTCTGATTTAAATTGACTCGTATCCTCGTCATCTTATGCTACCAATAACGCTACGATTATATTTATCTGTTTCGGAGCATATGGACTATAAATTGTATCTATATATATTTGTTCCAAAACACATCTAAAAGCCGGTCTAAATTCGGCTGCTCTCCCCTGTATTTGAAAATGGAATAATATGTTGATGTTGTTAACGAAAAATATATATCGTGTATTTCGTTGATTCTAGTTTTCTACAAATATAACTTGTTGCAATATGCAGAGGGGGATCGAGAAATCAAGCACGTCGCATATTGTTGCTCGGCCATCTTCTACCATCACTCAGTCCCTCATCATCATCAAGTTTCAAGGAAATGATTGTTCGTTCGGACGAAGCGACGAGTTGGTCCCCTTCCGGCCAACGTTCTCGACGAAATTCGGGGCTCTCCTTCGCGAAACAATTAACACTTTCGAACGTGAGCCGAGTCCCCTCGGAGAAAGACATACCGAATGGACTCGATTTGGTGCATGTACAGCGAGGACCGTAAACGATTAAAATCAGTGTCAGCTTGTCGATCGAACGTTCGAACATTCGTAAAGAAATTGTGGTTAACAATACGGCAAATTCTTTTCCTTTTTCCTGAATCTAAAGCTCTGCAGATTCGAAAAACGGCAGGGATCTTGTTCTTCGATACTGGAAGCACCGAGCGGCTCAAAACAGCATAAAATCATGAATCTGTTCTTGAGAGAAATGATTTGATCTACTGATCCACGTCACAATGAAAATCACGCAAATGAGACATGCAAGCTGGTCGCTTTTACTGTTTCGATGCTTCCAGTGCTACTAAGCTGCGTTTCTTTTCGCCGGCAATAATCGAACTATGCTTGCCTGTGATCCTTGCGTGCAGCGAACGGTCCAACAAATGATTCGTGCGTCGCTTAGCTAAACTAGACTACGGATTCGTTCTGAATGATTAACAGAACGATTTCGAGTCTGTTCGCGTGTGTGTCTTCTCTGCTGATATTTGCGTGTCGCTAAGCAACTACGTCGCGCCTCGGCTGGGTATTTTCCAAGGGTCGTTTTGAGAGGTCTGTGGCTTTCATAGAGGACGCGGGTGGAGGAGCTAAGGGTCAAATGAACGAGCGGCAAGGTTTACTAAAATAGATTCTAATTTGCTCCATAAAAGTCACAGTTACTCTACGGTGAAGTGACTCCTACGAAATCATTTCACGACACACGTACACGGGATCAGTCACTCGAAGGAGAACACCTAGATATACTTCCATTCAAAATCGTTTAGGGTCGTACGCAGAAAGGACAAAATCGGAAACTCCTGTTCATCAACCATTTGCAGAAACGAATTTAAAAAAAAAAATATTTTCCTCAGAGGATTAAATCGTGTATCAAAGTCTTAAGTGCTTACTAGAAACACAGACAAGTATACACTGATCTTTTGTTATTTGAGTACGTGAATCGTTTGTTTACGAGTTTATGAATTATACAATGCCGGCATTCGTTCGCGAAGAGTTAAATGAGATCTCTCACCAGCGGTAGTAGAAATTAATTAGACTGAACGGAAGATTTTTACCGGTTCTACAAAATAGAGTTGTAATGTTTTCTCAAATATGCCCGATTTCATCCGGAGAAGCTCTCACACACGACTATAGTTTATAAGGGAGACGTTGAAATGTTTAAGTGGCTCGCCATGTACATGTACATAATATGTATAACATACGTATTGCTTTAAACTCGCAACACTCTACGTGTATAAGTAACTGCCCTTCGCCAATTTATGGCGTTACCAGATTCGGGCCGTATTCCTTCGCAATGTTACAATCCTATTCTCGAAGAACAAAGATTCATTCTTCTTCCGAAGCCGATTCGATCCATAGTTCCCGAGTGAAAACTGTGCAGCTACTAGAAGCGTGTTCCGTCAACCGCTAGACTGCAGATTGTATGCATTCGTGACAAAAACAGTAGGTGAAATTTCAAATAGATTATTATTTTAAGATTAACAGATCATTGTACGTTATTTTCAATTGAAAAATTTAATTCCTTCTTGGAATTGATGCACACAATTTCTATTTTGCATAAAGATCCGCGGTCTAATCGTCACGTTGCTAATTAGTGAAGCTATGACTCTACTGTTTCGATAAATGTACGTAAGTTCAGCTTTGTAGACTAATTATCAAAGATCTGACAATCTATTGGAATAATATGAACGGCACAGTTCATACTCGGCAACCTCGTGGAGGATCGATGATCGCGGTTCTCTCGTTCCTCTCTGATTCACTGAAGTTAACATAAGTCGTGAACTAGTTCTACAAGCGGTTGACAATTTGAGTTTGCTTATGTGGCGGTCAGTCTTCGTCTCGGCGGACATCTGGATCGCTTCTGTGTGCATCTATCTGTTGGCAGCCGGATCGGCTGTGTGCGTTTTCGATTGCTTGTACAATTTCACTTCGTGTATGCAGGGATATCTACGTTCTTTTACTTCCTCAACTGTTTTGTTTAAACAAAGAAAGCTTCTGCGGCTGACCGTTTGCGGTTCTAACACCGCCCACGCCGACAGGTGTTCCGTGATCGCGGGCAGGCGGTGAAAACTGTCTTCTGGGACTAGATGAGGTTTAATATACAAAGCGGTAGTCGGTGACGAACGCTGAAAAATGGATCTTTTGGATCACGCGCTTCTAGCTGAACATTGATGGGACCTGAAAAGATCGAATCTGCGGGTATGACATTCTGATCCCATCAGCAGTTACAGTTTTCGTTCAACTGAACAATAGAAACAAGCAAACGGTATATTGGTGTCTAACATGATCATCATCGTCATCGAGATGTGATAAAATTATAAATCGGTATAGATACTCCAAACGAGATGTCGAAATTGATGAACGCAACGATTCATCTACTATACATGATAAAAGTTCAACTAAAAATTGCCTGTACATATAGTGGACTCTCGATAAGCAGCTGCGTTAAGGGACCTAGAGGCGGGTTATTCTAAATCACGGCTACTTATCGAGCGACCAGTCGCGCACGCGCACGTAATCTCCTCGCGTGATCACTTGTAATTTGAAATAAGCATTTGAGTAAGACAGAGTGCGCGCGCGTGCGAGTAGTGCATGTGAGCAAGGGGCGTTCCCAACGGCTACTTATCCGGCGACTACTTATCGAGCGCCTACTGGTATATATATATATATACATATTCGTACATTTGTCTAAATACAATACTCCTAAATGTAAATTACAGAGACAAATATACATAAAAATCGACGATATATCTAAGTAGATTGAAAAACCTATCTTTAGTTTCATCTGGTTGTCCTAGCCATACGATACAGTGAAAACTTTCTTCGAGAAACGATTTGAAAAGAAAGAAAAAAGTGTGTATATCGTGGCTATACTGTCGCTGCCTTCTATCCCTCGATCAATCTTACTATATGGCTTCAGAACACTGCTAAACAAAAGTGTTCTTATAATACTTACGTTAGCAAAGTCAATCTATCTCTGTTTCTTTGTTTCTGAACCGACATTAGGATCTGAACACTCCAAGGCTAAGGTATGTCCTATGTACTTGGTCTTCAGTCAAATTTCTCCTCTTTGAACGCGAGATTGATAGCTTCGCCAACGTCTTTCACTACGAACGCGGGTTTGCACAAGGTGTCGTCGGCTGGTATGAAATCTCTGGGACAGTGTTCCGCTACGAAGGTCGAGTCCCGTCGATGGACCCCGGTTTCCACCAAAATACTGATACAAGCTTTCGCGCTCGGCTTTTCTACGTCTCTACCAAGCAGTTTTTGAAGTTTCTGAGGCGCTTGAGCATCCTTCGCCCCACAACGGGATAAATACTTGTCGTACAAATTCGCCCCAAAGATGTCGGTGTTAATGTTGTCCCTGGAAAAGACATATACCGTTTACAAGAGAACTCATTCGAGTCGATAGTAATGAAACGTCTCTGATCTAGTTTTATAAAATGATTTACCCGATAGCGTATATCGTATCGACGTTATGGGTTATTCCAATGCTTCCAGCATGCTTCCGAAGCATATGATTCGCGTAATAGTAGGTAACTTCAGCGGGTTTCCCAACCAGAGCAGAATAGAGCATATCTTTTCCAGTAATCTTCTTGTAAAGTGACTCCAGACAGAGTACAAAAGCACCATGCCCGTATCTGGGAATCGGAGCTTCGGATACCCACAACAGGTCCATGTTACATGCCAAGATTGGAATGTGCGGATAAGGAAGTTCGTTGGGCAAGCTAGAAGGCATCCCGCCGGTCATCAGAAGATCCACCATTAGTTGTAATGGAGTTTCCCAAGAAACTGGCTCACTGAACAACACAATACCCTCGATGCTAGGAAAGCTTGGATCTACGGGCCCGCATAGCGGATTTCTCTTTTCCATGTTAACATAATCCAAAGATGGGAAATTTTTTACTAATTCCTCGATAGTTATGGTATTGTAAAAGCCCAGTTCCTGGGCTATTTCTTTACTTGGACCTTGACCAGATATTAAAACACGTTTATTGTGATAATGTTGGAACAATCTCAACGGCGAATGGGCCATCACCACCTGAGACTCCTTCACTTCGAATCCTATCCATTTGGATAGATCTGCTGCCTTTTGACTGCGCAGAGCATTTCCACTATTGGTAACAAATACAGTTGGTACACAGAACTTTCCATCTTTCCCTTGCAGTCGCTTGAAGGCCTCTGGTACAGGTGGCAATACATTTTTACCACGTACTATCACACCATCTATGTCAAATAGTAAACCAAACTTTGGTTTGATACTTAAATGCTGAAAGTAAAAAAGTCATGGGTTTAGCAAAATTCTGTCGGATCTTGTCGGAAACAAATTTTTACATATTTTTAAATTGTACGCTATACAGCACGTTTACTTGTTTTTGTGACTGACATTCTTTGGAGTAGTGCAACTACTTCATATTTTTGGAGCTAGTCTCTGAAAATGTCTCACAGACCTTGAGACACAATATAAAAATATACTTGACTCGGATACTATGCAGTATATTTTTATACCAGTACATATTGTAATATGATAGAAACTTTGCATCATATATTTTTCAGTGTTGTACAGTCAAAATCGATGTATCGCAGTGTATTATTGAACCATTCAAAATCAGATTTTATTGACAAATTATGTTGGCATAATTACATTTGGCAGAATTTTGAATTTGCTATATTCCGAACGGGCTCCTAAAGAAAACGACTAAAGACATCCTAAGGCCTCTATCGAGCGATGAAATATGTTTTAAAGATATATATGATACGAACATTATTACTCTTGATCTCGTTCGATTTTTTCACGTGTTCGTAGCGAATCCTTGCAAATAGGTCAACAACAGATTCGAGTCATAAACAAAAGAAGGCATGCATGACGGATCCACCTTAAAGTGCAGAAGCCAGAATCAAACATAACAATGATGGCACATGAAATATGACTCACTCTGACAACTGTAAACCTCGCGATGTCTGGTCGTAGCAATATCTTCATAATTGCCATTTCACCGGTCACAATAAGCGAACGAATGCCCGACTACGATATCTTATTACTATGGGCTCCGTTCAAAGGCTACTTCTCGCGGATTGATTATGCATAATGCAACGTTTTGAGGTTATAGTGACCTACAGAGATCGCAAAGTAAGCACATATGATCGTATTTTTCCCACGTGCCGTAAGAGGACACAATGCACAGTAAACGATACGACTGACATTGCGCTGTCACATGTGCGGTACGTGACACTTTTTTTTTGGATTTTAGCAGTTGGAAGGGGTTAAACGATATGAAACGATGAAAGGATTCAAAAATAAATATGGTTAAACCTAAAATATTCTCTCATGTTTAATGTATCATTGCACTGTAAAATGTAAGAGCATGTGCATACATAAAGTTTTGAATATGTGGTAATGCGACAGAATTAACATATATGTATCACTATTTCAATGTTACTATCTTTCTCGATCGCTGGAATAGAAATATATCTATCAGATATAACTATGCAATAGATAGAGTCTGTCTGACAGACCATAAGTTTGTATTTCTACAAACGTCAAACAATGTAATCATGAACTATAAAAACAGATGGACTACTGGACTACTTTATGAATTTTCGAGGCACAAGGTGATGAACAATCGACTAATACCCGTACCTTTCTCTATGTTCCTTCCTTTTCTCAAATTCCATACCCTTTCTTTAAAAAAGTACGTAACGTGATTAGTCTACGCAGAAAGGGAATTATACAACTTTTAATTAAGTGATAGTGCTGCACTAAAATGATTTGTCGATCGATTTCTGCTATAATAGATTTCAAATTTAGCGCGCTTTGTTTGGCCCTGTACAATGCTGTACGACACAGTACAACACTGTACAACGCCATTCCACGAGTGACCAAACGCTCAAACTGATAGCCAAACGTTATCGACAGGGACCTTTTCTTCTAGAAAATGAAAGTGACGCAATCTAGCAAAGAAAAATCTGGCAGTAATTAACTATCAGCTTGACCGTTTTGCCACTATGAGGAATAGCGCTATTTTTATATTTTGATTTTAGCCCCATTTTTTAATTAATCTTGTGTGTGTGTGTGTGTGTGTGTGTGTGTGTGAGAGAGAGAGGAAATTTCCTCTCTAAATACTACTCTTTCTTCTAATCTCCTAAAAATGAAACGGGTTTTGTTCCGTGTTAAAAATGATGTAAATATGTACATAATTACATAAGTTCGGTTCCATGCTAAAAATTATGTTGAGGCTTTCACATTGTTTATTTTTTGATTATTGAAATTATAAAGATGCTTCCATTAGAAATTATTCAATAAATTTCTTTATTCGAGCACGTATTATTATAAAAATTGCGAAGAATCTAAATAAATTCAGTCTTGTAATTTTTATAAAACAATATGTCTCCGATACATTTTGTACCTAGTACGGTTAGTGTTATAAGGGCTCAAATTAAAGCTGGGCGAATGTACTTTATCCTGCTCCTAGTCCCTTCATAAAATAATTAAAGTGAATTTTTGAAATGTGAAAAAGTAAAGAACCTCTAAACAGGAAGAATGCTATTTAGATATCTAGTGATTTTTAGCAATGTTGATATTTCAAACGCCATATGGTGATTGGTTTGCTTCAGTTTGCTTTTACACTGCTACACGGCTGCACTAGAAAGAAAGAAGTTTTTCCTGCTCCTCATTATTAAAATCGAGACACTTGAAAATGTGTTGCACAACTAGTAAATGCACTTTCCTAATGTGTACATGAAAATACAGACCTGTTACTTTCCAGCGGGAAATTGAACAATAGTAGAATCTGAAGTTTGCGGTTAGTGTTTTTTCAAACAATCCAATCAAGTATGTGCGACAATGTTTCGTTCAATGCTATTCGAGAACGAGACAAAGTTTTTAATTGGCACTCCTGTACCGAGGCGCACCTGCTCTAGAATTTTAAACGCGTTTAAATTTCTGGGATTCAACGTACCGCCTCGTTATCACGTATGGGTTTTATCTATTTCTTCGTCAATTGTGTTTCATTCTTCTTTCGACATGATCGACACCGATGACAAGTTGATTAATCATGAGAAAGGTAAGATTGATTATCAGAGTAGACGGTTGACATTCATTCGGCACAATATACATTCGAAAACAATTGTCAAAATCAATTCGCCGGTAGCTCGTGTGAAAACTCGCTGTTTTTATCATAAATATATAATATATTACTTATTAATTAGATCATATAATATGACCCAGGTACCGATACTCGTAAGTCTGCGGAAGAGATGGACAAACAACGTCAAAAAACGCTTGCATATGAATATCTCTGCCACTTGGAAGAAGCAAAAAAGTAAAATGTTTAAAAATCATCATTGACAGATTGTTGCTATCTGTTTTTGAAAACTATTGTGCTACTTTTTTAGATGGATGGAAGCTTGTTTGAGGGAAACACTTCCAGCCACCACTGAGCTAGAAGAAAATTTAAGGAATGGCGTATACTTGGCGAAACTCGCACATTTCATGGCCCCTGAAACTCTACCAGTCAATAAAATTTATGACCCTGAACAGAAACGTTTTGCAGTAGCTGGTTTACAATTTCGTCACACCGACAACATTAATCATTTTTTAAAATCCTTAAAATCCATGCAATTGCCATTGGTATGTAAATGTTTAAGGATTTAAATAGCATACCCTTTTGATGCTCAGCTGTAGGTTTTTCTGACAAATAATGGGACCATTGTTTTCACAGACTTTTCAACCAGAGACAACCGATATCTATGACAAGAAAAATATGCCACGTGTAATATATTGCATTCATGCGCTCAGCACGCATTTATTTAAATTAGGCAAGGCTCCACAAATTCAGGACCTATATGGAAAAGTCGATTTTACAGGTATACAATAGAAAGTACATTTTATGTGGGTAGACTCTCGTTTCCTGGATTGCAAGGGTGTAGGATGGGCCTTCTCATTTCTCAATAATGCAAACATGGGGTTTTTCAATAGCCAAAAGCGATAAAAGATCAATCTAAGCCTTAATATAGCCCTCAAAAATCCTATTTTTACGCCTTGTAAACGTAAAAATAGGATTTTTGAGGGCGATCGCGGCCTAGATTGATCTTTTATCTAGCACTTTTGACTACTGAAAAACCCCATCTTTGCATTATTGAGAAATGAGAAGTTTCATCCCACACCCTTGCAATCCTAGTAACGAGTCTACCCCCTTAAAGTTAATTACACTTTAACATTGTACTATTTTACGTTTCCTAGAGGAAGAGATAAATGCAGTCACTAGAGAGTTCCAAAAATATGGGATACAAATGCCATCCTTTCAAAAAATTGGGGGCCTTTTTGCAAGTAGCATGCAAATCAATTCTGCCATTCTTCACGTTGCAGTTATAGCGATCAACCAAGCAATCACAGAAAAGGTATATTTGATTATTTATGGTTTTGAGTCGATTTAAATTATATACTTAAATAGCAACTGCTAACTAATTGTTATTTTATAAGGATTATGACAAAATACTGAATACACTCCAGAATAAGGTAGTACAATTGAACAATGTTATGTCTGACTACATCAAACAATATAGTGATACTTTACTGGAAGCCAAAGAGTCTAAGACACAAACTGCTCTCAACAGAGTAAGTAAAAATCTTTGGAAATACGTTAATTAACATTAGTTATTCAAAATATATTTTTTGGCAGTCTCTCAACGACAGTTATGTACCAGATGTATATGACGAACTTCTAACTCAAGCAGAAATTCAAGGACATATTAATTCCATCAATGGTAAAACATTATACATTGGATGTCAGTCCACAAGAATATTATTTTGGTTTTTATTAAATATATTTTCTTTTTTAGTTCAACACGCGCTAGAGAATGTCACTCGTTCTATTCGCTATAAGAACAACGAATTCTTGAATGCTTTAGTATCACCTATCCTATGTTTAAAAGTAATGTTTCATGCTACTGTTTTTAGTAATCTATACTTTTATGAAACTATTAACAAGTATCTCGTTCCTTTACATAGAATATATCGCACGAGAATGCAGAATTGTATAAAGAACAGTTGATGCAATTACTGGAAAGCTCTGAATGGAATAATATGTATTCAGAATATCAGCATCATTGGAAACAACTGCTCCAGAAAGGCATCGAGAAAGCAAATGAACTTGCACTGAAATCTCGTGAACGTTAGTATACCATAATAAATCTACAAATCTACAAATTCTATATATTACATACTGCATTTTGTTCGCACAGGCAACGAAGCAATGAAATATTTGAACTTGGTACTACAAACTGGAGCGCAGACTGATTTTTATAGTGCTCTAAGAAATACTGATCTCGGATTATCAGACGGAATCGACGAATTCGCAATGCCACTGTATTACGAAGAAATGAAAGCGGACTGTACAGAATCTCAGGTAAAGATGCAGGATAGAAATTCGGTTGTCTGCAATGAATTGCTATTAACACAAATAATGTTCTTATTAGAACGAACTTTCGTACAGCGATATAATAGCTAGTCTACGCGTGTTGTCGTCGATCGCGCACATTAGTAAGGCTGTAGATACTGAAAATCCAGATTTGGTTTATCAAGCGTTATTGAATCCAGATTGCCATATCTCTGTGAGTATAATTACATCTTCTATACGTTGCAACAGTAAAATATTTTTATTCATATCACGCCTTAGGGATTGAGTCATGAGAATAAGGTAAAATATTATAGAGCACTGGCAGCGGTTCGGTGTGAAAAGCAAATCGTTTCCCAAGAGTGCCCTTTGCTGACGAACGCTGATATTCAAGAGTGTATTGATGTTGTTAACCAGCAATGCCAAAATGACGATGATGGTGCGCTGCATTCATTTATCATGCAGCTCTCTCTCTCTCTGTTTTGCACATTCTGCTATTCATTTATAATCATTTTATTTTTACAGTCATTCTGGTTCTACGACAATTAAATTCGGCTGTTGCGGAAAACGATCGAAACGGAATTTTATCTACCTTGAAAAACACCGCTCTGAAATTACAGAAGTCCACTTCAATCGCCGATGCGTCCCTCTATTTGAAATTATTTAAAAAGTGTCTCGTTGAAAAGCATTTTGATGGTTCCGAGTTGTGGCTAGAAGATGTAGAAACCATAACACAAACTGTTGCTGTGGAGGCTGAAACTGTCCAGAATGGTGCATCTCGTTTCCAAATTCATTAATTTAGACAGTGTGTTTGTCGCTTTATTGACGCAATTCAATTATTTGCAGCTTGTACATTTTTGTCGCAAGTCAATCTAGGTTTGCAAAAAAACGATATGCTATTCACGATCGATTGTCTTCAGACATTCGGTTTTAAAATCCCGGACGAATACAAAGCAGAATGCTTTCACAATTTACGCGATTTAAGAAAAAGCAAGGTATGTTAATGCTTGTTTAAGCATTGGATATTCAATGCAGTAGAGTATTTTATTTATTATATTTTAGGACAGTAACGAATGCTCGTTTGTACGTTTCGTGACTCCTGAAGGCAATGAATCATATTTGGACTTGCAACAATATAATTACACATGGGATTGTCCTAAAAACATCTCGGAAACATTTTACATCAATATGGAGGATATACAGGTATCTTATGGATAAAGCTTTCTCAGAAAAACTTAAAAATAATTAATGTACATGTGTTTGCTTCCAGAAAATAGTAAGAATAAGTACTACCATGAGAGAACAAGAAATGTACAAGATAAATAAAGAAATAACACGAATGCAAGCACTTGCACGGGGCTATTTGTTACGTAAACAAATTTCAGATAGATTTACTCATTTTTACGAGAACGTGCGTAAAATCATCCAAATACAATTGTGGTGGAGGGGTTTAATTCAGCGGAAAAGATATGCCCAAATGCTAGCAGATAAACGAGACGCAGAAAATCAACAGAATACATACGAGAATGTTAAAACCCGGTCTGAGGATATATTGGACACTTATAGAGAACATGTATATCTGTTAATTCACAACTGATATAAAGTGAAGATATTCCCGATTTAACATTGTTTATATATTTTAGGAGGACAAGATTATGAGAATACAAGCTATGTGGCGTGGCCGAGCAGAAAGACGAGCTTTCCGTTCACTATTATACATGGACAAACCACCCTTCCCTGTTGTTCGACACTTCTCAGCGATTCTGAATTTTAACGCTGAAGATTATGATAAAGATTTGCAGCTACAAGTATAATGCAGTTTTATACACTTTTATGTAACGACTCGATTATTTTATATTAGTACAAAAATTATTTTTGCAGCACTTGAAGCATGAAGTAGTGAAAAGCATTAGACACAATCAGGTTTTGTCCCAGCAATTAGATAGTATGGATATAAAAATAGGTTTACTTATTCAAAATAGAATTACATTACAGGTAACGTTGTTAAAAAAATATATCAAAGTCGACAGTGGGCCATAACAGAACATAATATTTTTTTATGAATTGCCAGGATGTTGTGGCACACGGGAAAAGCTTAGAAAGTCTTGCAACGCAGAAACATGCGAACAGAGACCAAAAGAACACTTTCGTGGATAGTGTTTCATCGTACAAAGGTCTGAAATCGTTGACAAAAGAGGGACGGAAAATGTTGGACGGATACCAAAATTTGTTTTACACTTTACAAACTAATCCGACGTATTTATCGAAATTGCTGTTCCTCTTGCCTCAAAGCAGGACTAACAAATTTCTCCAGAATGTGATCCTGACATTATTCAACTTCGGTTCGAATATTAGGGAAGAATATTTATTATTGAAACTATTTAGAAGTGCTCTGCAAGAGGAAATTAGGTAAATCTTCAGTTTCGCGAAAGATACAGTAGAACTCGAGAGCATAATGAATAATATAATCGAATGTACAGGTCCAAATTTCAAAAACCGTCCGAAGTTGTGACTGGAAACCCGCTCGTCCTGAAAATGGTGGTAAACTACGCGCGACAATTAAATGGCCAAAGAGCTTTGAGGCAAATTGTAGGTCCGCTTATTGAAAAAATTTTAGCTGACCGAACGTTGAGCATAGAAACAAACCCCGTGGAAATTTACAAATGCTGGAGAAATCAATTAGAAATGGAAACAGGAGAAACACTGTAAGCCAAATGAATTTGCAGCACGCACGGAATGTTATTCTGATTGTGTTTGGTTCCTTTTGTAGGAATCTACCGTATACTGTAACGTCACAAGAAGCCTTATTATACGAACATGTACAGAGAAGGCTAAACAAAGGAATACAATTGCTGCAAAGTACTGTTTTAGAATTCTTATCGAAAATCACTGAATCCAGAGATCTCATACCATACGGAATGTTGTACATGGCGAGAGTTTTGAACGACTCTCTAACCGAGAAATTCCCAACTGCACCGGAGAAAGACATATTGAAAGTAGTGGGCAATCTTATTTACTATCACTACATTAATGCGGCGATTGTGGCACCAGATGCTTTCGATATAATTACATTACCGATTGACCGGCCATTGTCTAACGATCAACGAAGAAATTTAGCTAGCATCGCGAAAATATTACAATTTGCAGCATCGAAAAAAGGGGTAACATTTTATTCGAAGACTAGAGTTCGGTCGAAGTAAAAGTAAGATAGATATTCCATGAAAATTTGTTTCAGTTTGGAGAGGAAGCACCGCATTTGATCTGCTTAAATTCGTTTATAATCGAGTGCCATGAGAAATTCAAACGTTTCTTCCGTTATTGTTGTCAGATTGAAGATTTGGAGGAACATTTTTGCATTCACCAATACACTGAGGCTACTCTAATTCATAAACCCGAAATTTATATTTCGTTACAAGTAAGTAATTCATATTTCGAGAGGATTCTGCAGAGATATGGTTAATTGTATGAATTGCAGGAAATCTGTGATACTCACTGTCTTATATTGGAGTATCAGGATCAGATAGACTTGGATCCAATGGATCCCCTGCACGATTTACTGGACGATCTAGGTCCTGCTCCCACTCTACAATCTTTACTTGGCATCTGTAAGTATTACGTACTCTAATATCGTATTACGTTTAAACAACATAAAAAATTATTTGTATTTATTAGCCAATAACACAAGCGAGGCAAATTTGGCTCGATTCGGGAAAATGGAAGTATCTCTGGTACTCACCAACAAGTTCCAAGTGCCGGAAAACGAAGACAACAATTTGAACAGGCTTTTCATCAAAACCAAGGAGCTGCTAGTTTCTGTTCTCCAATTCTTGAAAGGTCAGACCTTAATGGATGCATTAGAAACTTCCTGTTCGCCCGTGCAGGAAAAATTATACGACGTGAAGTGCTCCAGTATGTCGCCCACGATAAACATTATTCATAGAAGGTGAAATAAATATATAAGTAAACGGACAATTACCGAGTTACAAAATAAGAATGCAATTGAAGTAGAAATTTTGTTCAGCTCGTCCTTGAACGATTGCAAGCTCCAGCTGCGCGTGTATCTTAATAAATTAGAACTCGGAGGATGGGTCAGCGAAGCAGACGGGTACCAGAATATTGTCACAGCGGTAGCCAAAGATCTTTGCAACAAGGGGAAGTATCGGACTATTCGGAACAAAGAGTTACAGACATTGCGAGTAACTAAACAGATGTTGGAAGAAAAGTGCAAATACTATCAAGAACAGGTCGAATATTACAATGAATATATTCAGCGATGTTTAGAGAACTTGCACACGGGAAAAGGGTATGTATACAAGGGTTGTATGTACATACATACAGAGTGTCCTATGAACTCTGTCCACTTGAATATCTTGGTTATTTCAAACAATACGAGAAAATGATACTTACAGAAGTTGTAGAGTTTAAGAAACTACATAATATGGTATAAATGGTATCCTTGCAAGTGGAGGCGTACAGAAGATATAGAGATCACCTTCGTTTTCTTAAATGGAATGTCCA
>CM052266.1:4357207-4378483 GCA_028455795.1 Lasioglossum marginatum | reverse complement strand
CTGCACATTCAAAATAAAATCACATCTCATTTAAAAACACACTTAAAAAAATGATTTATCATTCCTACGGCGAAACAAGATGTTTGCGTCGAAATCAATAGATTAAAAACATATTATCATAATAACATAGTATTGTAATAATTAAAAATCTCTTTTCAATAAAACCCGTTAGAACGTACATGCGTGTAAGAAATTTGAAAATCCGTAAAACAAAAGTTTATTTTATATATAAGATATAAACACTACATACATAGATAAATCGCCCGCATTGTATTATAAATATTTTTTTTACAAATCCCATGTTCTTGAAGTCTTGTTCTTTTTTACTCAACTTTATTATACAAATCTGCCTTTACGCAATTTACGTGACAGAAGCTAACATCCAGGTACTGTGTCACGAGGTATCTTGAAAGACATTTTTATAATTTATGGCGCACAAAATGTCAGTAATATAAAAGTTTTTCGTTTACCTAGTCATTGTTTTTCTCTTTTTAATCGAATCAAATGTTTAGTGTTCCTAGTCGAATTAATTATGTGCAAGCAATATAGTTCGTTAGAGCCTCCACGAAGCAGGCCATAAAGTGCATTTTTCCATGTATTATTAATTGTGTAGTACATATATCACTGTAGTATTAACTTTTATAATAAATAGCATAATAATATTAATTCTCCTCCTTGTTTTCTTCCTCTCCTGCTTCTTTGCTAAGTATGTGCACACATTGGAACATAACATTCGATACAGCAACACGTTCAGTAAGTGTTATCGTTTGTTCAAAATATTGACAAAATTTCTAATTGTTGGTTGCGCGTCCTTTATTTGCGCTAATGTTTCTTCCATCATATTGCGCAACTTAGATAAATCAGGCATTTTATCGCAGGACTCGATGTTTAATAATTCTGTGAAGAATTGCTCCCATGTTGGTCTCTTCGCGTACCTAGATTTATTTAAATATTTATGAAGTGACGCATATTCTCTATTCTGACTAATGAATATCCCATTCTAAGTCAATTCTCGGTTCTGTGTTGTGACATAGATCGGTGACTATCTTTTTGTGGCTTGTGACCGCGCGGCCGAAGGCGCAACAAAAAATAGCGTATCGGTGAGACAATATTAGTGCAATACTGAAACTTATTTATTTTTTACTTATTTTTAATGAAATTTTACCGATATATGTATTTGCGACATTTTTCTGATTAAAATGACACCAAACGAGATACAATTTGACCCATATTTACTGTACATGTGAAGCATAATTTATAATTCATCATATATTTAACATATGCTATATATAGCATATTTTTAAATAAAGAACTTAACATCTCGAAAATATGTTCTCAAGGAATTAGACTAGAATTTTGCAAATTAACGGAGCTACAGCCCGTTGGAATTTTTTTAAACGACTCATTTTAATCAGAAAAACGTGACAAATATCTTGAGAAAGATTGTATAAGAAGAAAGTTGAAAATAAAAAAGTTAGTATCGCATGGGCATTTTAAACAATACAATAAGTTTTGAATTTTTGCCTAAAGTTACTCCATACCGTTAATTAAACCACTAAATACGGTTGAAATTATATCGTGTTTAGTTACAAAAATAAGTCGGTGAAAGTCCCATAAAAAAATAATGAAAAATAAAGAAGTTCTGTAATTGGATTAGTAGTGGTTCACACCGATATACCCGACCCGGTATCGGCATGTTTACACTGCTCGGCGACTGAGGCAGCCCAGTGGAATGGTTAGACGAAGTGACACAGAGCGGTCTTAGAATGGGACATTACTGTAATATCTGTGGTTTTAAGGAAGAACGCCGTATGTCACATACTTTCACATTCGAGATATTGCCATTTAAAGTTTTGATCACTAATTCTTTGACATAGGGCATCGGTTAAATTGCATTATGTTTTTTAGCCTTTCGAATTTGTTTTCATGACTTTTTTCTGGTAAATTCTATACTCTAAAGCTCAATTAATGCATAAACTCAAATTTTTTGAAATTGTGAGACATGCGACCTTTTCCCTTACAACCACAGATATAATTTCTGTCAACTGTTAATACCTGGGTAGTTTCGAGGTAATAAACCAACGACCACCGATGTTCGAGACTCTCATATAGTTACCAAATAGCAAACAATGACTCGTTGCGGCTAAACAATACAAATCCGTCTGATAAGTCCATGGTCTGCCTGTTTGCATTTCAATGCACGTGAATTCCTCTGTCTTTATAACTTGAGTGAACGTCATCTTCTCTGGTAACAGTCTCATATCTATACTACACCCAAAATCGATCAGCTGTATCGTTGGTCTTACATCTTCCGTAGGCCTACGAATCAACATGTTATAAAATTTCTATAATCTAATCGTATTACAGTCTGATATATCGGTGAATACTGTGCTCGAAAAATACGTACAAACGCATCAACAGAAAATTATCTGGCTTAATGTCCCCGTGTATTATTTGGCATTTGTGCAAGTATTCTACAATTTGCAGTATTTCGATCGTGAAGAATATAGCTAAAGACTCCACTAACGGTTTACCCGTGGCGAGTTTTATTTGATTCGCTACAGCTAATAGTGTCCCAAATTTGGAGTACTCTGAGACCAGCACACTGCCATTATTCGCAACGTACGCCATCGAAACGTCCATAAATCCACGTAGCTGGAAATAACGAAAATGCATTATCGGTACCGTTAAGAACAGCTATCACTATATAAAGGTTAATATCAATGTCGAATTAATTGGCCGCTCAAGATCATTTACTCAATCGAGTAGACCAGTTAAAGACGGGTGAATTTCGAATATCTTGAGTGACCATTTGATTTTACGTCATTACAATAAATTAATGTTATGCAATACCACGTGTGGATTAGTGAGGCGAGCTTTTATTTCTCTAGTGATATAAAATTCCCAAACCCAGGCAGGCTTTTGAGTTTTCAGAGCAACCGTTTGACCTGTTTGAACATTTACTGCCTTAAATACTGTACCATACATTCCCTTTCCAAGGCACTTTCCCAAATCGTACGTTTCATTACCTGCACACATTGAACACGCAAATTAGTCGAATAGATATTCAATGATGATTAGACTGCAGATTTTATGCTAGTAAATTTCTATGTAACTCTTATTTCTCTAACAAGACTCAACTCTGACAAACACCTATCAAACTAAAAAGTATGATTTCATTTCTATAAGAAATTTACATGCGGATACTACTATCAATTAATTTGAAGTTGTACCACGTTAATAATACGCTAATAACCTCTGCTGTTAAAGCAATGTTAAAAAAAAAAGAAAACTTTTAATTTGCATAATGATCCGCAGTCTGATAATCCTGTTGAATAGAATAATACTGACCGAGCGTGACCACAGAGGAAGGCACAAGCTTATTTAAATTAGTATCTAATCTCACATATCCTTCTGCGTGATGCGGGTGAGGGAATTTAATTTTCTTTAAAAGTCCGGCTATCAAACTTTTGTCGAATGGATTTAGATCTCCCGATGGGAACTGAAAGATTTCCTCCTCCGCTTGTTCCATAGGTTCGTGATGCTCCTCGCATTCCATCGTGTCAGGCTTCTCTTGTTCCTCTACTTCGTTTAGTTTGAAGTTGATCGACTTTCGTAGATCGCAATTCTTCTTAATCTCAGAAGTAATTTGATCCACATTGCGTTGCACTGTACGCGGGCTTTGGGCATGTACAGCTTGTATTTGGGCTTGAAGCGTTTGTTCGTAGGGCTGATTCGCAGGCAGCGTGATGTCTTTACCTTCATCGCTTTCACCTAATCGAAAAAAGACACCTATACTTCAGTATTATAACGAGTAGAAAAACTTTGAACATAGTTGATTAACCCAAAAACTAAGGGAGGAACTCGAGAGAAAAAAAGAGAGGGAGGACGGAGGGGGCCCAAAGCTACCTTGTTCTTTTATAGGAACCAAATCTTCTTTGGTGAAAGTGAAACCTGATGCAGCAGTTCTTGTGTGGCCACTGCTACTGGAACTGCTCGAGATATATTCCCTAGTAGACTCTAATATAACACTTAATTTTTCTTCACGTTCTACGTTCGGTGCCTCTGAAGCTCTATAAAAATCAAGTTGTTACAAATATGGATATTGTACGTCATGCTGAACTTATATCAGAGAAAATGAAACGTGTTACGTACGGTTGAGGTGCTGAACACTGGTTCGCATATTGCGATGTTCCTTCGGCTGGTTTGTAGGATTGTCTAAAATGATTAGTCATAGGTGTAGAACTAGTCAATTGCGTATTAAATGCTTCGGTGTAACATGTATCATTGTTGTCCGACAGTGGACTAATACCGAGGCTTTCATCAATGTATAAATTATTTTCGTCAACGGGCTTGGCTGTCATATTTTCTTCTATCGGTCCATTATAATCAACAACAATAGCGTTCTCTTTGTCTTCGGCACCTTCGAGATACTTTATGTCTCGACGATTCATGCCAGGGGACTTTATGTAGGGTAACTCGGGAGGCATTCTATATGGTTTGCTGGTTTCGATATCCGGTTCGTTGTACGGGGAGTAATGGAGTTGTTTTGGAGGCTCCACGTTGTGTTGCAACAATGACGATTCCAGCTGTGGTGGATATTGTTGGTATGGGATGTCGTTTGGTGTCATGCTACCGTAAACAGCGTGTTGCATATGTTGCATATGCGGATGCGACTGATGATGAAGATGTTGATTAGGTGATGGTTGATGTTGCTGCGGGTGGTGAGGTTGATGGTGTTGGATCTGGCTGTGACTTTGCAAGTGTGACGGATGGGAAGGAGACTGATGGTGCACCATTACGTGGGCAGCCTGCTGGTGCGTTTGTATCAATTGTTGATGGTGTTGCGAATGATGCGGTCGGGAATGGGATTGTTGTACTTGCTGTTGTTGCTCATGATGTTGCTGCAAATCGATCATTTGAAAAATTATTATAGGAAATCTATTTCCTATTTAATACAATTATTATTTATTTAATATAAATATTAGGTCAGTGCAGAAGTTCATGTCCGATTCCGTCACGAACTTTAGCACCGACCTAATACATTTCGTGTGTTATACCTGCATTTGATACTGGTACGTATTGTGTAATCCAGGACTGTAAGGAGCCTGATGTTCTTGAGCAGTATAAGACTGGTGAGGGGAATAGTTTTGGTGATTCTCCTGATCGTTGTACGGCTGTATGTTGTATCCTGAATGGTGCTTACTACTAGACATTGCATGCTGAGTCATGGAACTATCCAAATGTATGTCGAAACACATTTTCAAAACTTTCGAGTCTGGAATCCTAAGCGGCATAGAATTACGAAAATTGGGAACCGCAGGTCCTGTGTCTGGCGAACGCCACATGTCCTGTACAACCGACATCGCTTCTTTCGTGTTGACTGTAATACTTTGTCCGAGCAGGTGTTCTTCGGGTTCGGCACTCAAGGATGATGTATGATGTGAATGCATGAAATTAGAAGCTTGCAGTTTACGTTGCGAATTTAGTTCTGCTTCCATCCTCTGTGCTTCGGCTCTCTCCACCTCGATTCGTTCGGCTTCCAGTCTTTCTAGTTCTCTTTGTTCTGCCTCGCGCCTTTGGTTCTCTAATGCTTGATTTTCCGCTTCATATTGTTGTCTCTGAAGCCTTTCCTGCTCGGCCTGAAGCCTCTGCCTATCTATTTCAAACTGCTCAGCTTCCCTTTGTTGCTGTTGCAATTTTTTCTGTCTCTCCGATAATTCTTCTTGTTGTTTGTACTCTTGTCTCTGTCGCATCATTTCTTGCAAGGATAAATTGTGCTTCTGTTGTTCAGTTTCGAAACTTTTATGATGCACATGCTGCTCGGCTTCGTAGCTTTTGTGGTGAACCTGCGGATCAGCCACCCTTAAATCTTGAGTTTCGTGTCTTTTTTCTAAAGCTTGTGCTCTGAAATTAAATCGTGTTTATTACGAGCGAGTAATATTCACCCATCAAATCGTTATTAGCGAAAATAACTGTTACCTCTGCAAATATCGTTGGACCCTAATTTCCTCCATACTCGTATCCATATTATTTGCGTAGACTAAATCTTTTGGATAATGCGGTCTTAATATAATATTTGGATTCGGAGCATCGGGTACAAATACAGGCACTGTTAAATGTTCGGCATATTTACTGCCATCAAAAAAATACGTATGGTTCGGGAATAATCTTAATTTGCTTCCGTTAAAGTCATCCGGTTGATCCTCGTGAACTGTTGTTTAAGTAACAATGAGTAAAATCACGTTTCTTGTACATATATATTAATACTAGTTTTCATACAAGTAGAATTGCACCTTTGAAAGCTGACTTGGTAATTGATGTCATCAATGGACATCGTTTGTGCCCATTCCCGTTCCATGGACCAGGTTTAATAGTGTTTTCTTTATGAACTGTGTCCTCTACTGGAACATGGTCGAGTATGGAACTCTTCAGATCGCCAGGGACATTGTCCTATTAAAGATAGTTCCGTGTAAACATTTTATGCATTTATGACAAAAACGCGAATAGATGCAAATTGAAACTGTAGACACATTAAAAGAATTTAAGAGTATCAATGCATTAGCTTCAGCTATTTAAATGAGTGAAGGAAGAAAGACATTTTTATTTGGTTTTCATTTTCCTACAACCGATGCTAACGATTTTTATTTTGCATACAAATTCGCAGTCTAATGGATTATCTTTGTTAATTTTTATACCTCATATATATGTATCCTCGAATTCACATTATGCATCCCTGACGGAATTTGCGGGACGGTGCCTGGACAGTGTTCACGCACTCGATGCCCGGTACGCACGTTACTAACTTTTCTCCCAGCTTTTATCGCTCGTAAAGAACTGAAAGCCTGACGTTGTTCAAGCAGTGATCTCTCGTTACGATCATCATTGTGTCCCAAGGTTTTCCGTGCAATGGCCAGCTGAAAATTCCTGAAGACAGAGCAAGGAATTCAATAAGGTTGATACAGAGTAAAAATCTTCTTTAAGTATAAAATCGCTATGATTTATACTTATGAGCATAATCCAATTCTTCTAGAGGTTCTGCTTTGGCAGTCAAGCCCATTAAGTAAACTTTGTCCGCGCGTTTATAGTCTTCTATTTGTTCCAATTCAAAAGCCCATGCTCTATACATGTCTGCAATCATAGTCCCGATTCCATTGTTGTATAAAAGTTGATACAATTCTAATGGATTCTTTTGCACGTTGATCTGCGAACAGAATTTTTAGTTAGTTCTCGTTTTCTTTGGAAGAAAATGTTTTCAAAAGTGCTCACATAATTGATCCAAAGACGTATATATCTACGATCCTGATGATACTTGGTCTCTTTTTCAAATATGGCTAAGCATTGTTGCAAAAGTTTACCAATGTGAGACTCGTGTCCACTTTTTGGATAACTTTGCTCCACCCACAGTATATATTCATACCAATTTTCTAACGGATCATCTCCTTCATAATTTTTAATTGCAGCTTCGTACATCCTACAAATGTAGATACAAAGAAATTAATACTTGTTTAGGAATTCTATAGTCAATATTAACTCTTGTTTCACATACTGCTTTTCCTGTAAAAGCAACTGCTGAGCATCTACATCCTCCTGTGCTCTCAGTGCAGTACCTAATTGTGTAGCATTTCGACCATAACGCAATGGTTGAATGTTTTCCTTGGAACGAGCTATGGCTGTTGCAGGATCCATTCTTAACACTATATATTCTTAACGAAACTATTTTATACTCTGAAAGAAAGAAAACTCATTACTTCGAAAAATATTGAAAAGTCAAAACAGTGAATCGAACTAAAATTGAAATTGTATGCTAAAATTTAAAGAAAAAAAAACAACAATGGGAAGTAAACCAATATATAAACATTTTACTATTTTACAATAGATTATGAATATTATAAATGATTAAAAATTTTCAACAGTACGTGTGCATTGTTTAGGACGTTACCTGTCAGATTTCTATTTTTCTTGAAAGTGTTTAAACCATTTTACAAACGTAAACGAGAAGACGATGACATATACAAGCTAGAATATGTAATTAATGAGTTTCTTTCGAACACTGTCGTAAGAACGATATAAATCGAAAATGGTAAAACTAAGAAGGTAGCGAGTGATCGTATAAATCAAAGGAAAGTATATGCTTAATCGATCATGTGGAAGAAGTTTTTCATTAACTTTTTCATTTGCATATTTAACGTGCATTTAAAGCGGAGCCGCATTAGTCTTGGGGCGAGTCGATGCCTAATGATGCATCGGGCCCAATATAATGCAAACAATTGTGCGATTCATTAAACAGCAGCGCGAAGCGTAAGTTCTGTTTTCATGCGAAAACGCTTACCTTTCGCACGTATCAAAACTTTGCATAATACTCTTTGAATAACGGCGGACCTTCGAATTAGAGCAGATCTAGTCTGGATAACTCCAATAAGGACGCTATCGGTTTAGGTTACGTTAGTCTTCCATTTAACGGCTACAGGCCACCAACGGTTTTTCCACTGTCTTCTGCTATGCTGTGTGCTGTGTGTCTCAAGTGTTGCAAGAGTTACGTTTCGTTGACCACGAATTTTAATTCGATCAGCTCTGTACACGAGAGAATCGAGAACCGATGCTACGGCAACTTCAAGTAACTTAATATGGTTTTTATGAGAAACTCTAGTGAAAATTACCAACGGAATCAGGTCAGAATCCCCAGGACCCTGAAGGTACTTACATCATGGCAGAGAATATATGAGAGTGCTCACGCTCGGGGTTTCACTGTTCTCGTTACAGTGCTGCTCCCTAGTTTAATTTTTAGCCTGGATCAGACCAGAGAGGAAATGAGAGTGCTCACGCCCAGGTTTTGACCGTGCCCGATATAGTGCTGCCCCCACACAAAATCCTAGCCTGGATCAGCTCCTAGACCGGCGGTAGAGCGGACGCTTAGCTGTTCTGTTTCATGCTAAAACTGGTGTGCTCTCTGTTACGTGGTAAAAGTGGGCTCTACCGCCGATATAGGAGCTGTTCCGTGCTAAGCGTGAGCGTGCCAAACAGTGGAGTCAAGTTAGAGATAGGCGTGAGCACTCTCATTTCCTCTCTGATCAGATCCTACATCATCTTTAGCCTGGATCAGAACCTACATTATCATTAGTATGTGCACCGACGAGATACTGTTAATATTTGTTATTATTGTATTCAGTTCTTGCTAATACCAGAGCTAAATTAAGTTTATGGACACGATCTCCCGTAAGGCTGGTCGTCGGTGCTTCAACACTCGGTGGTACTGCCATTTCAACAGAGGTGGCGCTACTGTTGTTTTCGAGAAAAAATCAACTGTTGGTAACATTTGTCTATCAGTTTCAGTGTTTTATCACTACGTCAAATGGCGCTATTTTGAGATTTTACGGAGCAAATAATTTGTGCCGCAGGTTACACTGTGTCTTTTAGGCAATCTGGCACGAATCGTTTGCGTTTATAATAAAATTTCAATATTCATCGTTTTTTCAATATTAAATAGAATTTTTTGCATGCTGTAGATACGGAAGACTTCCTCAACTATTCCTGTAATTTTAATACTCTCATGTTCCTGTCATGTTCAGTCTTTTAGTTAACTTAATACTATTTTTTAAAAAACATGATTTTAAAATTTGACCAAGCGAAAGCCTATTAATAGAATTTTCAATAATTATGCTGTACCTGCGCCCGCTCTAGCGGTTACGTCGCCCTGGACAAAAAGACAAATTGCCGCCCCTTAAGAATATATATATATTTTTTCCGAATATATATATATATTTATATATTTTTCATTTCCAATAAAAATCAAATCATTTTATTTACATTTTCAATAATAGTATAAATATTTTTAGCTTTTAGAAATAAACAATATAAATACGCTACGCACTGTAAATTTTTAGCGAACGAAAAAATCGATATGTGACATTTTCTATTAATTGGGTATTTAACACATCAATATTTTTCTCATACTTACAGCCAAAATGGCGCCCCTAAATTTTGGCGCCCTGGACAAATGTCCGGGTTGCCCGCCCCTAGAGCTGTACTACAAGGAAGCTTAGAAGTCTTCGTTTACTTTATAATTACGGATTCATTAAGAAGTCTTTAGCAAAGGACCTTATTAAAAATTATAAAATAATCGCTGGTAGGTAATGTATTGAATGAATCACCCCTGAATTATCATAGATTTTGTTAATAACATTTCTGTGATACCGGAAAATTTTATGTCTGTTGAAGGAACTACATAGAATACATTCAGAATGTCTTTCATCAATTCCGTAGCGGCGATTATTGGTAGCTATCATGATGGTTAATCAACTCATTGAAGATCTTTGAGCTGTTTTCGATGGAATTGTTATGGGGAATCAAGAGATGTATATCCATACAAGATATATATAAAAGGCGATTAATAAGCGTGCAAAGGAGGGAACAGGCCGAGAATTACAGCACGGTATCGGAAGGCGAGATCGTGCCGACATCGCAAAAAGCGGATGACGTCGGTATTTTTAATGGGAAGCCGAAGGCGAGCTGAATAGAACAAGCTTTCGGGGAGTGAAGCGACACTCAGTTTCTTTGATCAATAATGGAAGTTCTCTCCGTCTCGGTTTCGCATTCTTCTCCCATTTCATCGTCTCCTTTGGCCCCGAGCTATTGACTCGCTTTTTCTCCTCCTTCATCCTTGCTTGGTCTCTATTTTATCTTATACATTTTTAACCCTTATCCCGGACCCCAAAGCGGGGAGGACGAGCCCGCGCGGCCGTTCATGACGGCTCAAAGCGAAAGCCAAGTTCTAACAAGCCTCGAACTGTGAGGCACCCAAGGCTCCTCTGTCTCTCTCTCTGTCTCTCTCTCTCAAATAATCCACTCCTCGATCCATTCGTACGAAAGCCTTTTTGTAGGAGGCTCCGGTAGCCCCTGTCCTTGGGGAAGAGGATCTCAAAGAATTCCAAGCTCTCAGTGGACTTCCCTTCCGCCTGGACAAACTGGGAGCTTGTACATCGATTATTTCTCCTAATATTGGACATTTCTTAACCTCGGATGGCGATTATTAATTAAAACTACGGCAGTAAAGGATGATAAAATGATGCCGGTACAACTAAGTAAGAGATTGCTGGTCGTTGTGAAAGAGTACTATTTTTACGCACACAATAACCACAGATTTCAGTACTTCATTATTCAGTAGTCAACATATTATGTTTCTGTAAATACTCCATCAGAAATACGCTTTCCATGGTTATATGCAAAATATTTTATGCTCCTATGGTACAAAACTATAGTCTGTCCAACGAGACGAGGCAGTGAAGTACTAGTCTGCTTCATTTACTAACTATCTGAGAAGGGTAACTCTAGTTCTCTCGCACTCGTGGCTATGTTTACGTTTACTGCCTCGTCTCGTTGGACAGAATGTAGGGGAGAGTTGCTAAAGTTGACCTCCTAGGTCCTAGATTGTACCTAATTTACAACATATTTTCAACATCACTAATAACATTGCAAATATTGCTCTTTCTCAAATTATACAGCCAAGCCAGACCTAAAGTGTTATTCATAATCCGTTAAAATTATCAATAGTATCATTGCAGATATTACTCTTTCGCAAGGTAGATTGTGGTTGAACTTAAGAGTCGATAGAAATTTGACGACTCTCGGATAGGATTTTTATGTTATGATCCTTTCGAAACTGTGTCGTGTTCTTTCGTAAAATGACCTGCTGGAAATGAGAATTTTAAGGATCTGCGTTACTGATACAGGATTCGACTGTAGTTAAGACGTTCCTTTTGAGATGGGTGAGAACGAGGAATAGGAAAGAGGCGCCCTTGTCTTCCTCGACCTAATAAAAAGCTTGGAGAAAAGATCGGTGTGGCTGGGCATCGGCATCGGCTTCTCGTTTCTTTGCAGTTCTGTCGAACGCCCTTGTTTGCGACGGTGTACACCCTGCGCGGGAGGTGGAGGCGGGAGGGTGGTTCGGTGTCCTCGCGTAGGATACCGGGGCGCTAAACAAGCCATGCACACGGGGAACGAGAAGGAAAGACGAGGGAGGACTCGCACAAAGCGTCGGAGGGGCGACGAAGGGGGCGGCAGGGCGCAGAATAATGCTTAACAAGCCGACTTGAAAGGACGGCCGCCATTTTGAGTCAATACTTGAAAGTCTTTGCTCATTAAGAATATTTTACGTCTCCCTCTTTCAATGGAATCACCCGTTCTCTCCTCGCAGCACCCCCTTTCCTCCGGTTGCCCTTTCTTTTTCTCTACTTTTTCGCTTTCTCTCACTCCTCCCCCTTTCTCCTTGTCATTCTGGGTCCACCCTCCAAGGGGGTGGTTGCACCCTTGAAGATGGAAGTTATTTACACGGCACTCGGAGCCACCTTCCACCATCGCAACCCCGTAACCATTCCCTCGCCACCTCCACCCACCCCCGCTGTTGCCTCTATCGGCCTTTCCTTTCGTTCAAGATGCATCCACGCTACTGCTACCCCACCATCCCACCCCCTTCAAGATCTCACCCTCTCCTCCACCCTCGTCGCTTTGCGCCACCATAGACTCCCGATAGCCAGCGCAATCCCTGCCGAGGGCAGAAAATTCCGACTTCGCCGTGGAACCACCTCCTGGTCAACCCCCTCGCTCTCCGCTCGTAATCATAGTCCCATTTCGCGGCGTTTTTCCTAATTTCTACCCAATTTCGCTTTTAGCATTTCAATTTATGCGGGCGAACCGATTCGCCAGCTGTGTCAGCCCTTGGCCTCGAATCGATTCGGCATTTTTGAATTGCAATTCGTGTATTTTCGTACAATAATCCCACAGATCGATATGTAAAATCGCTTATTTTAATAAACGTGTTAAAAGGACAAGCCTTCTCTCTTAACAATTTCGCATTCTGATGCGAACCTGCCAGATCTATTCTTTCGTTACATTCTTTAGTTTATCTACCGGCAATGATTTAACAATCGTACCTCAGGATAAAAATCGTTCTTCAGGATAAAAATTCATCCATTTACTTTTTTTATTTATTGTAAAATGATTGATCTCCTTCTGTATGACATGTTCAGTGAGATTTCTTTGACCCTTAACTGGTATACTGGGGTCCCTGTATGATGACCTCAAGAAAATTGTAAGATAATTGTAAATATCAAGTTTCTTCAACTTCTTTAATCTTAAATTGTATAAAAGGTATCACAGATAATTTATACACAATATTAGAAAGGTCCTAAGATGATACTTCGTAATCCATGTAAACACTGCACCACTTAAGGGTTAAATTGTGATGTTATGGATGAAACATAATTTGTTGATTTGAAGCGTACAGCAAAAATGGACAAAAAATATTATCCTTTTACTCAACTACTTCAGAGGAGCATGTGCGGGTTAAAACGCATGTTTCTATACAGTATAACAAACATTTAGGTTGTCTTTGTGTAAAGTAGTTGGAAAACTACATTTTCTTGTTTGGAAAGTCATGTTCCTTGGAAAGCCATGTTCCTCGAGAGGTGAATTTTTCGAGTAAGTTCCTATAGAATGCACTTTTCAGTAAAATCCACTGCTTATTAAAAGAACAGAAGGAGTGTTTATACATTCTCGTTCGTAGCCGATGAAACTCGAGGCACGCGAGGGTTAAACATCCCCGCGGACTTGTTGCAGCGTTCGTTAGTCGTAACGAACGTCCCAAACAATGAAGTCGTTCGAGTTTTTAAGTCATCGCGAAGGTAATTCGTCCACGGCTCCCTGCAACACCGTGCCAGAAAGACAATAGCGGCGCTACTAGCTCTGCCAGGGGATGCTGGCAGAGAGAGAGAGAGAGAGAGAGAGAGAGAGAGGGAGGGAGAAGTCTTCGGGGTCTGTAAAAATAAATCACGCGTGCAACGTCGTCGTTTCTCGCTCAATTGTATCAACTTTAACCCCTTTATTGTATCGCTCTTTTTTTCCATCATTCTTTCCTCGCCGTTTGACCGGATCCGACCCTCTCCCTCTTCGCCTCTCCTCTCTCTGATTCCGAGTGAATCAGGTTCGAAGCTCGCCCGTGCGAACAATCGTGCGCGCACGGAACGGCAGAAAGCGCATATAATAAGCTGCGGAGAGAGAGACAGAGTGGAAACAAAAACTGGTCTCGCTTGGTAAAACAATAGGGGGTTCCTTTTCCGAGGGAGAGGGAGAAAGAGGTGAAAGGAGCTGAGCGCGGAACGGAGAGGGTAGAGAGAGCAACCCCATCGCAAAATCTCGCGGGCATGGACGACGTGTGTGAAATTCAAGAACCTGTAGCGCCGGTGAAGAACAAAACGACGGTGCCAGAGCAGCTGCATGGTGCATACGTTATTAGTGCGTCGTTTTGTCCTTCGCGAGACTTATTCGCGTCGCCGAAAAAAAGATCATCGTACCCCGTGAGACGCGCCGTATGTATGTGTATTCTCTTATGCTGCTAGTTCGCCCTCCGTGTCTCTTCGTCCTTATCCCTTCCTTGGTTCTTGCTCTCCTTCCCGGCTCGCGGAACAGGTTCCTCTTTATTCGGCCTGCTTATTATACAAGTTATTGTTTTCGCCCGAGATACGAGAGCCCCGGCAAGAGTGCCACCAACCTGGCACAAGAACCGGAGGAAAAAAGAAGCAAGTCCTCGAGTGATTTTCTCTCATGCATCCCCCGGTCCACGGGGCTCCACGAAATAATTATCATAACTCTGTGTATCGGGAAACCCGTTTCAAGTAGCGATCCTCTCACTCATTCTCTTGCTCTATTGCGAAATTCGCGAGGATTCTCCTCTCGGCGAGAAATATGGAATAAATTACTGGCTCCTCGCTCGCCTCCTTTCTTTTCGACGTCAAGAGACTTGTCGCACCCCGTCTTTTCTCGGGCTTGTCTTCTCTGAAGTTAAGCCACTGTCGCGCCGTCGATACTCTTGAGATCGTTCAATCGCATTTCGTTGGGCACCGGTTTCCTGTTTAAAGCCACGAGATGCCTTTCGATTTTATTAAATTGCCGATTTTTCTATAAAATGGACGGTTTTGTAGATTGTTGACTTTGATAACTGCAAGATTCCTTACGGGTTGACAGTGGATTATTATGCAAAATAAACATGTTCGATGAAAATACATTTCTTTGTTCAATCATTTTAACAAGTCGAAAGCGATTATTCCAGCGAATAGTCCAGTATTTGAAGAAGAGTCCTCAGTTGTTGACTAGTACATTGATAGTAAACTAGTAAATTGGTGAACAGATTTGTCAGGGTAGATCGAAGAATTCCGAGACACCCAGTATGTCTTCTTACACTCTGATGGACAGTGGTCCAGTGGTGGAACCCTGGGTAGCAGGGCCGGCGCAATGGCGATCAATGGCAGATGTCCAGAGGCGAGTGGAAAAAGGATTTTTTTCTGGGCGCGGGCTCCTATGGTCCCGTCCAGGTGTCCATTGTGGGTCCGAGCTAGGATTCTCAACCCTTAGACTTTAACCCTTTGGCCGCACGCATCCGCTGGCAAGCACCCATTTACCTATCCTGAAACAATGCCGGCCGGACCGCACCCCGGATGCGCACGTTTATTAAGTAATGTCCCCCTATGGTTTTACGCTCCACAGCTGCCTTCGCAAAAAAAAATCACTGTTGCTTTTGTCTATCGCCTGCTTACTGTGACGCTGAACGTAAGAATCGTTACGTTGTATCGAGAGACTCGATCTGGTCGCAGAATCCCGCTGCTCCGGCAATTACAACGAACCCACGGTTATTCGAATTTAATTGGAGTGATTCTCAAACTCATTCATTTCTTAAAAAGGAAACAAAAATGAAGATTTATAGATTTCGGTGAACTTTGTGTGCTTTGTTTTCTTACAACATTAAGGCCCTCTCTGATTTTTTGGTACTGATGTAAGCATTCTTTTAGCTGTATTTTCCACCGGTATTTTTTGGTTATTTCTTCCTAATCGTTATAGAAACCGAAATATCGGAATACCGGTATTTGAATATACAGTGACCCCACTAATATTCGGACACTTTTAAAAAGACGATAACCTTTTTAATATTGTACTATACGATTTATAGTGTTATTACCATACCATAAATAATGGTTAGCACTTTCGAGTGCTAAGGGTTAATGTTTATTATTTGATTTTATTTATTTTTTCTATTCATTTGATTTTAAATATTTCATATGAATATTGATTTGATGAATATAAAACATGATGATCCCTCGGTTGGTGGTCTTAAATTTTGAGAATTTCAGATGTACGTTGAATTTGAGCTTCGTGATAAATTCATTTCATGAACATTGACAAATTCTGCTTTTTTGCCATGTTAAAAACGGCCGACGACTGTTGGACCGTTTTTGTCGCGAAGATACCGAACAATGCTCATTGTCAGACGATGTTCTTCTGAAGACCGGTTTCTAACGTCAGTTTCTCAACGCGAAAATCTGCAAGGTCCAGTTTACGTACAATGAATCAGCACACGAGCGGAATCGTATGGAATCTTGAAGGGGTCGCATGAAACCTGACCAAGTCCACGGACTTACCCCACCATGTGGCCAACGAAAGGGTGGTCTTTGCCATTCGAACCAGTCCTACATTCATGCGAAATACAAGAGGCCAGTTTGAAAACGACCGGCCATCATATGTCCACGTTATTATTTCGACGAATTATCTGCACGAAATTGCATAAATCGGTGAAACAAATTAATAGATTTTGAGTGGCGTGGGTGGACACGAAAAGGAAAGAAAACGGAGGCAGAAAATAATTGCATAATTTATAGAGCGATCAATGAAAATTGATTTTGGTCGATCGACGTTTGAAATGTTACTTTAATTCGCGAGGTTTTATTTATTTTATCCATTAATTTTATAGTTAATGTTTATTACGATGAAAATGTGCTGTGCTTCAGTGTGTTTGTAAACAGTGAATTATTCTAGTGTTTTTTAAATAATGCGTTGAGTTTTGGAACAGTATTTACACGAAATTGCAGTATACCATAATCTGGCGTCTTGTGAAAATGGCGGTAGTGTGAGTCATCGTTTCGCTGATATAAGAATTGTTTGAACAGTGCACATCCTTAAGGTTGGCAGTATTGGCTTTTTAACCGAACTTCACTTGAAGAAAGCATTTTTATCTTTATAATAATCGTGTATGTAAATATCGATTTTTCCTGATCTAATTATAGGCGATGGTTTGTTGGTAATTTTCCTAACGATTGGGGTGTTAAAACAGCATGAAAAAAAGTATTTTTGTATGCTATGGTCCTTTCTCTTCGAAAAATTATGATCTTCGTACGCCGATAAAGATGGCGTCCGATAGTAGATCGACACGTCACAAATGCGTGAATATTTAGCTGTATACAGTAACAAAAAAATGCTTAGACCGTCGGATTTTTATGAAATTTTATCCAAGCATGTGTATAGATTAATGTGATATTATTCAGAATTTCTGAATAAATTTTTTACCACTGAAAAAGTTAAAAATTCGTGTGTGATCCATGACTGCTCGTCGCCATGACTGCCTGAACTAATGCATCATTATGTTTCATGATTTGCCATGACTGTAATTTGAGAATTTTTGCAAACTAAGCAAAATTAATTGAAAAAGCGAAAATCATAGGATACAAAAACATTTTTATTCAAATTTTTTTAATATGTGAAGGTGTAATATTTTAAAGGTAACAGAAAAAAGTGGTAGGCATTGGTTGATATTGCCAACCTTGCGAGTTTGAATTGTTTAAACAATTTCAACACCAGCAGAATGACGATTTACAATATATTTTAATTGAAATGTCTTTTACTTACCCATAAAAATTAAATAATTCCCAACATTTTCGTGAAAATATTTTTATAGATCGTGAAAGATTGTTTAATGACAACGAAGCTTTAAAACTACTAATTTATTTTATTCCTCCATACAATAAACAGTTTAAATATATTTTTATATTATCTACTATTTACTGTTTATAGAAAGTTTTTTTTTTGTTTGATCTAATCTAATATTTCATTTTGTACTTTGCCGTGTCCAAAGCCAGATTAATAAATTTCATATTTCAATAAAAAGATCAGATGGTAGTTTTCTATAGTATTATGATAACCGAAGTCGTTAAAATTGATAAGGGTTCGAAAGACTCCCGTCTCAATTTTTCAATGGATGAATAGAAAGATGCCGGTTGGTGCGATCGATAACAGCATTCCGCCAATTAATGCAATTAGTAAAAACTATTTCGGGTCGAGGGTTTAAGGCGATGACTTTAATCCCTGTAGGATCAATTAGTCACTGATTAATTTTCGCGAAGTATCCTCTCGGCCATTTCCTCGCCGATTGTCTGTGAAATTATCGCGCGTAATTCAGACCTCATAATGATCAAGTCGACTTTCCTCCCCTGAACTTCGATGAAGGTGCAGTCCATTCTTGTTCGCGCTAAATTACAGCTAATTAAGACCGGATTCGAAGGGTGACTCTTGTTTCAAAGTAGGTACACATTTTTCTTTAAGAATCCAAGAAGCCGCTGTAATTGTTGCTCGATTATCAAGGCTAATAATTACTTAAATTACCATGGAATAAAAAATTGAGCGAATATTTTTATTAACAATTATTAACAATGTTGGAGTTATCGACAAATAAATTAGTTTAATAATGATTAATAGCCAGATATATGAAAGCTACAGACAGACCAATAAATCTGATCTGAAAATTTTTTGAAATTGCCCAATTAGGCACTAATTAATGAGGTAAATTCGACTACCAAATAAATAATAGACAAAAAACTGGATAAACAGAACATTGTATATTACTAATTAATGCTTTGTCTCTTCAGTAATAGTTTAAAGGAAAATGTTTTTTTAAATAAGTATCTTAAAAGAAATTATTCGATTTCGTTACTGAGGATAATTTGTTGATCCCCAAATGAAATGTATACATTTTTTATTGGAATAATTACTGTACTTCAAATAAATGTAATATGTATACAATACTATACTGATATCATCTTCTTCTCCAACGGGGTTGTTTTCTTATTGAAGCAAAAACAATTTGCAATGCATGGTTACACTAGAAAAATTATTGTATTCAAATACTTATAACTTACTTTCGCTAGAATCAGTTACTCTGTCTCCGTTATTTCTAAAATAAAAATTATAAATTAGTTGAAATAACTCTCCATTCCAAACTACATCTAATCCTGTTTTTACAAAAACATTTTTTATATGATTTTAATGTCGCACAAAACTGCAGAAACAATAAAGATATCAGAAGAATTGAATAATATTTGTCCCGACTTATTCAAATTATTAGAAGAGGAAATATACTTTTATTTAACGTCTGTTCCCTGCAATCGACTTGGCCATTTTTATTTTGCATAAAGTTCCGCAGTCTACTGATAACTTAAGATTTATCATAGTCACTGCTATTTTCACTCGCGGTAGGTTCTTGCGAAATTATGATTTTCTCTGCCTATCATCGTACGAATTAACGTTGAAATCTTGTAAAAAAATATCAGTCATGTCTGACGTGTCAGTTAACACTAACCGTACCGAGCACAAAATGCGACTGCCATACATTGTTTTATAAAAATGACAACACTGAATTAATTTAAATTTCTTGCAATTTTTACAACAATATGTTTCCAACCATTGATGGAGAAATTCATTTAATAATTTCTAATGGAGTTATCCTTGCAACTTCAATAATTATAAAGTAAAAAATGTGACACCGGTCATTTGACCGGTCGTGGCACGGTTAGTGTTAACGAGTAAATAATTATCGCGTTGGATTATATTTGTTAAAACATCATCGTACCAACCGAGGGTTAAGGGAATAGACTCCTTTTCCCAGGATTGCAAGGATGCGGGATTCGCGTTCTCATTTTTCGATAATACAAAAATGGAGGTTTTCAGTAGCTAAAAACGCTAGATAAGAGATCGATCTAGGACGCTATCGCCCTCAAAAGTCCTATTTTTTCGTTTACGTGGCGTAATTTGCATTATTCGGAAGCATACAACTACGCATGTAGCTATTTTCTTAGCTACCGAATGCTGCCGAATAATGCAAATTGCGCCTCGTAAACGAAAAAATAGGACTTTTGAGGGCGATAGCGTCCTAGATCGATCTTTTATCTAACGATTTTGACTACTGGAAAACTCCATTTTTGTATTATCGAGAAATGAGAACGCGAATCCCGCACCCTTGCAATCCTGGAAACGAGTCTACCGCCTTAAGAAATCGCGAATCTTGGAGAGCGGGTAGCAACAATCGCGGACGAGGGCGTGATTGCTTAAAATGTCGACCGCGAAATCATTCGCCGGCACCCGGGTGCACGAGGTGGGTGGGGTGAACTCGGAGGAGTTAGATCCCACCCAGGCCTTTGTACATCGAAGGTATGGAGCCATTGATTTTGAATATGTAATCCGAGGCATTTTATTATTCCGTCGTACTTGGCCCGTGGTAGGGGGTGGCGACCCTCTGTAGTCAGGGGCGGTTCGACCTCCACCGCCATCGACCTTCGTCCCTGGTCAGAGAGAGGCTGCGAAGAGGGGGAGGGGGGCGGTTTGTAGGCTGGGGTTGGAGAAGACGAGGGGGGCACCGAGGGTGATTCGATTCTCCGGCAACCAGCATACTCTCTCTCGCAAACAGGGGCACACCACCACCACTACTACCGCCGCCCTCGAGTTCTTGACGCGTGATTGAATATTTTTTCGCTGTGCGCGATTGGTTCGTCGTACCGGTGGCAGGCAGAACAAACGAGTCTGGAGGAGATGGAGGGCGCTGCTCCGGGAGAGGGTGGTTGGCGGTGGTAGCTGCAGCCACCTGTCAAGCAAAAGAATCGCCATGGTAACCGGGGCCGCGTCGCCATCGGCTCTCTCTCCGAAGGGACGGAGGTTCTACGGGGGTTGGCGACCCGGTCTTCTCTCTCTCGTAGGGGTGCCCGCGGGGCTTATATTGAATTTTAAGGAAGTTCCTGCCAGCGGAAAAGACGACTCGCCGAATTATATTTATTTGGGGCTGTCTTGCCTTACCCCATCGATCTTCCCCTTTTTTACAAGGCGAGGTACCGACTTCGACTTCTGCGGACCTCGGCTTCTCGTGCGCCGAGGATTTAGGATATTCTTTGTACTGCTAGAAAATCGATTACTTTTCAGAAAAACAATTGATACGCATAGTTCTCTCTCTAAATCAATCTCAGAAACGCACTTTGTTTCTGGTTAATATTTCTTTGCTGTTACGCGAAGTTAGATGAAGAGACAATGCTTGTAAGGATAAATTGATGCTACAGTAGAACCTTGATTATCCGAACTATACAGAGGAAGATGAGAGATGGCATAGTAAAACAGTTACTTAACACTAAACCTACC